>JAPKLX010000132.1:0-46045 GCA_026898415.1 Leonotis leonurus | reverse complement strand
TCTCAAGGAGGATTCCAGTGAATCTCATTTTCATTTGCTCAATGGTCGTGTCTGGTTTCATTTTGAATTCATCGTATTTATTGCAGGTAAGTGACAGCTTCTTCTCAATCATGACTTTTCAGTTTACTCGGTTATTTATTAGACAGTTCAAGCTATTCTTAAACAAGAAATTACTCGGCAGATGACTGACCAGATTGATCAACAGATCGATACCAGATCAGTCCAAACAGATTGCTCTCTAGTGTAAATGCTTAGAAAATAATAAGAGTGATCTTGTTATTTTCTATGTATTGTGTGTGCGGAAAAATGGTGGATTTAGTGAGTGCTCTTATATAGAAAACCTTAAAGATTATCCAGATTGATTAAAGCAGATTGATTGAGATGCATGCTATATGGAAGTGCAGAGAGTTAGAATAATAAACAGCTGAAAGTAAATATGCAGAAGGATAAATGACACAGTTATTTAACGTGGTTCGGGAAATCCCTACGTCCACGATCTGATCAAAACTAGATCAGATTATCCATTACTAGGATACTCTTCTTCTATATACTCATGGAGAATGAGTCACAAGTATCAATCAAAGCTAGAAGGATACTTATGCACGAAGTAAGGGTCGTGTCCCTTTACAACAAATTACCTCTACGTTACCACTAGAAAACTACTAGCTAGCAGGGTGATCTTCTTTCTCTCGATAAGACAGACTTGAATCGAGGTTGGGTTGATGTGATATAGAATCACAAGTAGTTTGAAGCTCTTAGTCAGAGTTTGAGATTGGTTGCTTGAGAGTGACTTTTTCGATATAGCGCACACGTCTCCCTCTTCTCCAGACCTTGAACTTCAAATATATAGGCTTTGAATTTGAAATTCTAGCCGTTGTTGATTGGCGTGAGATTGATTGTAGATTGCCAATTAATGATATCCATCATATCTGTTCTTGCCTTATAGAAACGTTGACTCAATCCTCTAAGTATGGAAAGCAGATTGCTAGCGGTTACTTTCCTTCTTTGTGTCAATCATGGATTCTCTTCCCAAACCCTATTGGATGGACTTCAATATAGACGTGGCAAGAGGATATGATGTGTAGGGCGATTTCATCTGGTGGTTTGATGACTCTATCGATCCAGTGCTTCGCTGAGAACATCGATCTAGTTGGTGATATGGTCGCTGTCTGTTACCGCAGATCGATTTCTTCTCTTTTGTGAAATGTCTTGGTGTTCAACCTAGACTTTTATTGAAATGACTTCTATAGGAATAGATCCTTTACATGTTAAGTCATCTCCTAATTTGTTCTTTATCAGAATTCACTTTATACGTAGTGATCTGTTAACATGTAGAACAGTTTAAGACCAATAAAAGCTATAACACCTAAGTGAGTTTCGAAAGATCATCAAAAAAATGCTTTGGGGTTCCCAACAATAGGGGTGGGTATGGGGTTTATTGGGCTGTCTACATAAAAATGGGATTGGGTTTGGGTTTGGGATTGGGATTGGGATTAGGTTTGGGTTTAAGATTGGTTGGGTTTAATTGTAATTAGTAAATGTTAAATGTATTAGGTTAGTTTAATTATTGTATTATCATCCCTTATTATTTTCCAAAATGGAAATAGGACAACAATAGTGTGACATCCCAAAATAGAATAGAGGACAACAATAATAGGACGGAGGGAGTACAAGGAAACTAGAGCAAAAATGGTACTCGAGGTGAAGAAAGTTGTCGAACAGCAATACATTAACATGGAGAATAAAAGAATATCAGTTATTGTGAAGCAAGAAGTAACCACTATACTTAAAGATAACTTGCCCAAAGCATAGAAGGAGGCGGATTTAGTTACAGGAGACGACTTATTCACCATCAACAAAACCATAACTTAAATGAAAGATGTTGGTAACCCTATAATATTTAAGTTTTGATGATGTTCTCTCGAAACAAACTTATATTTAATTCTTTTTGCTAGATTGTAATTTGTTCTACCTGTACCAGATCACTAACATATAAAGTGAATCTAATAGATAACATGACTTTAGATCTAACATATAAAGTAAATCTGATAGAGAACATGACTTTAGATCAGATTTTGAGAATGACATGAAATGTAAAGGAGTACATCCTATAGAAGTCATTCTGTCTTTTTCTTGTTCGAGGACCAGATCAATAGCAAACTAGAAGCAGTAGATGATCTGTCCGAGGGCCACTAAATCTGGTTGCCATGAAATTATACACAGAGTATGCAACCATGCTTTGGAGAACTTTTGGAACAGATTGATATATGACCAGATCGACATCAATTTGCTTTGACCAGATCGTTAGCCAACCTGGACCAGATGACTCCAAGTCATCTGACATTCAATTATATGTCTAGATGTACTTCAATGAATCCAAGTCAACTTGCGACATCAGCAGATCACTCGAAGATGGAAAGTATAACTAATTAGAGATCCAGTTTGGAAGGAGAATCAATCAGCACACGTAAAAGGAAAGTAGCATCTATCAACGATATGCTTTCCATATTTTTGAAGATTCGGTCAAACCATCCAAGGCAAGATGAGATATTCTGGGATTCAATTTCCTGATTGGCAATCAACATTTACTTCAAGCCAATCAAGACTAACGGTTAGAATTTCAAATTCTACACTTATAAAAGCTTGGAACAAAGACTAGAAGAGTATGGATACTATTATCAACGATCAAGCAAGCTGTTACTCTGTCCAGAAATCAACTCATTCTTCAAAGTTCTATTCGAGAAGATTTCTACACACCAAACAGTGTTCTAAGCCGTTCGTGATCGAAATCACACCACTCGATTCAAGTCTATCTTATCGAGAAGGAGAAGAAAGGTAGCTTCGCTAGCTAGTAGTTTTCTAGTGGATTAACGTGAAGATATCTTACTGCAGTTGTATACTGTAAGTTGTAAAGGGACACGACCCTTATTCGTGCATAAGTTTCAACCAAATTGTGTTTGAAACTTGTGGATCGTTCTCAGCGAGTATAAAGAAGAAGAGTATCCTAGTACTGGATATCTAATCCAATTTGGATTGGATCATAGACGTAGGGGGTTTCCCAAACCACGTAAACCAACTGTGTTATTTATATTCAGCATATTTACTTTCAGTTGTTTATTCACTAACCTGCACGTCCATACAATCTGCATTCTTAATGAATCTGCTATATTCTTGCTGGTCAAACTTGCAAATTACAACAAGGCGAATGAAAAGCAGTTCGCTGACATCACTGACAACATATATACTTTTATTCAATTAAAAGAAGATGCTGAAGTAAAGATCAAGATCTACAAGAAGAACTAATTTCCCTCCAACTCATCATATCCAAAGGCTTTTGATGATGTTGAAAAGGGGAAAGACAAAGGAGGAAACAGAGCACAACCAACTTCATAGAAGAAGTCAGATACAAAGAAGAAGCCTGCAGCTAAGAAGAAGCTAACTGCAAAACAGATAGCTGAAGCGAGGAGGTTGGAGGCCGAAAATGCTGCGAAAATGGCTGCTGAGAAGGAACCACCTGTTCGTTCTGACAAAGGAAAACATGTCTACACCAATAAGGACGAAGAGGAGGAAATGTTTTTGGCTGGGTATTAGGAGGAGCAAATAATGAATCTTGAGTTCAGGAAGCTATGGAGAGCGGAGAAGGCAAGGGAGAAGGAGATGACTGCTAAAGTGAAGGAGGACAGTTCGACTCCAGAGGAGGAGGAATAAAGCACCAACCTAGTGGTTAGATTCTTTGACAAATTCCAGCTGTCTGAGCCTCAAAATTTAATGTGGATACATAGGAAGAAGGCTTCAGAATGGAACAGAATCGTAAAGGGGTTTGTGATAGAATACTACTATCTCCTGGAACCACAATATCAAGGTGATTCAGTAGATGAGATGTTCAGGGAGTATCTAAGCAAGCATAAGAATCAGACATTTCTGGAATATCTATACAGACAATTAGCCATGACTAATGTAAGCTTAACTGCCCCAAAGAAGACAACAATGGTGTCACCCCGTATTCCAGGAACAACAAAGATCGATCACACGGCTATTCACAATGTGATCAATCAATCTTCACAACACATGGGCTATCCCATTGACATGGACAAGAAAGATTACACGAGACCGACTTGGATGGTACAATTTCAATATGTAAACTGCCGTCTTTAGAGCATATCCCCAAAACGAAATAGGCAACTCTACATAACTCATCATAAATCTCACTATCTCCATAAGCATTCTATTCCGTCTTTCTTGTACACCATTTTGCTGGGGTGTACCTGGTCCAGTCAACTAGTATTCGCCTCCCCGATCAGAATGCAGACACTTGATAGTTTTTCCATGACGATTCTCCACGAGTGCCCTGGATTCCTTAAATTTATGAAAGGATTCTGACTTGTGGTGCATCAAATAGACATATCCGTATTTCGAGTAATCATAAAGGAAATTGATGAAGTAATGCATGCCACCTCTGGCCTGAGTCGACATTGGACCACAAACGTCGGAGAGAATGATATTCAACACATCTTGTGCTCCATTTCCTTTCACCCCGAATGGTCTCTTGGTCATTTTACCTTTCAAGCAGGAGTCACATGTAGGGTTTGGCTCAACTTTTGAATCCTCCTAAGGTTAATATGTCAAAGCCTTAAGTGCCATAAATATGTATCATTCGAGGAAAGACAAAAAGTATTTCTCTTCTTGGAGTTAGTCGATAAGTTAAACGTTGTTTAAGTTTTGCAGATATAGTATATGAATTATTAATCATAGTACCAGAACAGATAAACAAGTCTCTTTTCTTGATAATAACCGAATCATCAAAAGAAATAAAATATCCATCCAAAACATGTTTAGAAATCGAAACAAGGTTCTTTCTAAAATTAAGTACTAATAAAACATCATGTAAAACTAATACGGTAGAGGCAAACTGTAATTCTACGTCTCCCACTGCAATGGCCGCCACTCGAGTAGCATCGCCCACCGAGATGGAAATCTCTCCGTCTCTAAGTGGTATGGATCGCAGTAGTGCCTGCGAGTTACAACAAATATGGTCAGTGGTTCATGTATCTACTACCCAAGAATGGGCAGGACTAGCCATATAACATGATGTTACCACTAAAGTTGTAGACGTACCTTGACTGCTCAATGACTTCTTACGAATCGGACAATCAGATATCCATTTTCTTCCCACACTGTGCATACAACACTTGTCCTCCTCCGTAATTTCTTGCTTTCTCTTGACAGACTTTGCTGCTCTCTTCCTCTTGCGCTTACCATTTTTAAGGTCGCGAGAAGAAGCCCAAGCTAATGGAACCCGTATGAGGGGGTCACGAAAACGCAGGATCCATAGATTAATTAATCACACAAATAATTAATTTTTAAAACCATATAGGAGAATATAATGCGGAAAAATATAAATTATACCTTCTCCTATACAAGTCTTCCGCTTGTGGAGAAGCGATTTGAATCGCTAGCAATGATCCGCAATCCACGCTGTTGGATCTACAATCTTGATCTCCACCAAAGTCCAACCCTAGGAACTTCTATCCTATTCCGGTCTATCTTCTAGAATATCGTGTGGGCGAATCTATCTAGTAGTCAAGAGAAAAAGAAGACTGAATAGATTACTGTATATTTTCGAAAATTAAGAGAGTGAAATCTCTTAGGGGCGCCGATAATTATCTCTAGGAGATAGAAAGTGGCTCTTCTTATTCTCTATTTTATAGATGTAGTGGGCTAGGATAGGGTTTCCAAGGAAAATGAACTAGATCCCAAATAATAGAAACTATAATCCCCTCTTTATCTCTTGCAGTTACAATAATAATTCAAATTCAAATTTGAATTATATCTAAAATTAATATGGGCTTGGATAAATCAATAATTAGATTAAATTAATTTTCAAGTCTCCTTTTGGGCCCAATTGAATTTAATTAATTGGTTGGCCCAACCTTTGGACTTAAATTAATTAATTTAAATTAATTTTTCCTCCAATTAATTACTCCATGTAAACGCAATAAAGTGCAGTTCTATTATAAATATTTACTCCACTATAGGATAAATATTCAACTCATGTTGATTCATTCGAATTACGGACGTAACCCTTTTGTCATTAATTATTTCCCGCGTTTAAGATTTTCTAAATTCATTAATTAATTGAGTTTGTTGACAACTCATAATTAATTAATATATTTATTCGTGAGTGATCTGGTTCAGACCTTTATTATTACATATGGAATAAATTCCCAATTGGCTAGGTTTCTTATGCAATAAACATTTCTAAACGCCTCATGAGGATTTAATCAACTTCTGCCATCGAGACGCGATTCTGCACGACTGACATTCGGGCACTTCTAGCTAGGCCAACGACTACTACCCAAAACATCAGTATTTAGAGTTACGAAAAACTCGCAAGTGTAGATGAATCCAAGAAGCGTATAATTAACCGCCTATACTTATGTCATCGTCACATATTAAGAAATGAATTAATTTACGAGACCTCGTTTTAAGTATCAACACGTTAGAACTTATCTCACTATGAAACCACTCAATATGTATACGCAAAGCATGTGTAACCGCTTATACATACCGACATCATTCTGCGAGCTAAGGTCAGTCGCATCGAAATGATATCGCAGCCTTTACCAACTAGATTTTCCAAGTCTTTCTAGACTGTGACTTTATATTACAAAGGAGTCGACTGTGTGACCTTCCGTGATCATCGATCCACCACACAGTCTACAATTGTAATAAATGGACTTGTTTCCAATTCAATATATATAACAATAATAAATATCTTACCAATGATAGAAATATTTATTCTCATTAAAGTGCAATTGAAAACAAGTTTGATACATCGTCTAAGAACAAAGCATGCTTTGAGGTATACAAACCCTAACAATCTCCCACTTATACTCAAACATGTTTTAGAGTATACAATATGTATCGCATGACATTACAAATATCCCATTTATACCTAAACTAGGTCCACTACACGTCTCACCCCAAATCCCTCTAAGTGCCACTCCAACGTTTTACCGTTCAGGCTCTTTAAGGATTAGTCAGGTTTTAATCCGACGCTACCTTGAACACTACTACTTCGCCCCTTCTTACTATATCACGGATTTGATATTTTCTCTCAATGTGTTTACTTGCCTTGTGGGCCCGTGGTTCCTTTAAGTTTGCCATTGCACCTGAGTTGTCACAATAAACCGCTTCCTTTGAGGTCTCTGTCATGACCACATATTCGGTTTTTCATGGTGGAGTCCGTGATGCATTTATGCTTCACATTCCTCCATGTCACGGCTCTGCCTCCCAAACTAAACACATAACTGGAGGTCAATTTCCTCGAATCTTGGTTCGTCTGAAAATCAGAATCTGTTTAACCCAAAGGATAAAAGGTGTCTGACTAGTAAACCAAACAACACTCCCTAGTCCGTTTAAGGTACTTGAGTATGTTCTTTATTACTATCCATTGATCATTTCTTGGGTTAGACTGATATCATGCTCCATGCCTACGGCAAAGCAGATATCCGGCCTAGTACACATCATAGTGAGACTACCTACTGCAGAAGCATAAGGTATCTGTCTCATCTCCTCTTTCTCTACAAGTGTCTTAGGACACATGTCCTGAGAAAGTACGATTCCATGTTAGAAAGGTAAGGAACCATTCTTGGAATCCTCCATGCTAAAGGGTCTAAGTATAGCCTCGATATAGGACTCTTGAGATATGCACAACATTCTCTTTCTTTGGTCACGAATGACCCTGATCCGGAAAATGTATCCTGCTTCTCCCATATCCATCATATCGAATTGATTCGACAGGTATGCTCTAATGTCCGACAACATCTTTTTGACACTTTCGATTAAGAGAATGTCATCTATGTATAGCATCAAGAAAATAACCGTCTTTCCCTCACACTTCTTGTACTCATCTTTCGTCAGGGCACTAATCAAATCCTTAGGACTTGATAACCTGATCAAAACAATGGTTCTATGACCGTGATGCTTGCTTAAGCCCATAGATGGACTTCTTAAGCTTCCACACCATGTGTTCCTTTCCTTGAACTGCATAGCCCTTGGATAGTTGCATATGGATATTTTCTTCAAGAGTTCCATTTTGGAAAGCTGTCTTGACATCCATTTGCCATACTTCTCAATCCATATGTGCTGCTAATGACAAGAGTATACGAATAGACTTGAGCATAGCTACTAGTGAGAAGGTCTCATCGTAATCGATACCTTCCTTTTGAGTAGCCCTTAGCTACTAGTCTAGCCTTGAAGACAATGACGTTACCGTCAGTTCCTCATCTACGCTTGAAGATCCATTTACTCCCACTGGCCTTGCAGCTTTCGGGCAGATCAACTAGCTCGTATACTTCCTTGTCTACCATGGATTGCAGTTCAGACTCCATCATCTCTTGCGAGAGGTGACAGTCCTTATCTTGGCCTAGGACCGAGTCAGATGTCTCTCCCACTCCAATGAATCAAACGGGTGGCGAACAAACCTCCCACTACGACGAGACTCCACTACAGGTGGTACAAGTGTTTGGGTTGGTGCTGGTGGTGGTTGCATTTCTTTTAAATTTGGACAAGCTATAGTTCTCATTTCCTCGAGAACTATCTTACTTCTGGGCTTGTGGTTTTTCACAAAGTCTTCTTCTAGAAATTAAGCCTGGGTGGTGATCACAACCTTTCGATCTATGAGATTATAAAACTTCCACTCTTTCGTCTCTCTAGGATAACCCACGAGCAGACACAAGTCAGTACGAGATTCAAATTTTTTGGTGTCCTTTTTATAGCACGTGTGCTGGACAACCCCACACCTTGAGATGTCATAGACTGGGCAGGCGCCCGGTCTACAACTCAATCAGTGTCTTAGGAACCAACTTGGATGCTACCAAGTACAATGTGTAAACTGCCGTCTCTAGGACATATCCCCAAAACGAAATAGACAACTCTGCATAACATATCATAGATCTTACTAACTCCATAAGCGTTCTATTCCGTCTTTCTGCTACACCATTTACTTGGGGAATACCCGATGCAGTTAACTGGGATTGAATCTCTGCTTTCGACAAGTGGTTCAAAAACTCAGCACTAAGGTATTCGCCTCTGCGATAAGAACGCAGACACTTGATAGTCTTTTTCTGAAGATTCTCTATAAATACCCTGAATTACTTAAATTTTTGAAAGGAATCTAACTTGTGGTGCATCAAGTAGACATATCCATATTTCGAGTAATCATCAATGAAAATGATGAAATACTCCATGCCACCTCTGGCCTAGGTCGTCATTGGACCACAAACGTCGGATTGAATGATTTTCAACACATCTTGGGCTCTATTTCCTTTGACCCTGAACGGTCTCTTGGTCATTTTACCTACCAAGCAAGATTCACAACTAGGGTATGACTCAGCTTGGAGTTTATCCAAAGACCTATGTTCCACTAGCTTTGAATCCTCTATGGTTAATATGTCCAAGTCTTAAGTGCCAAAGATATGTATCATTCGACGAAAGACAAGAAGCTTTTCTCTTCTTGGAGTTAGTCGATAAGTTAAAAGTTGAAGTTTGTTGCTTAGGCTGCGCATATATAGTATATGAGTTGTTTAGCATCGTGCTTATGCAGATAACATAATTCTCATCTTGATAATTATATAATCATCAAAGGAAACTAAATATCTACACTGGATCAGTTTAGAAAGTGAAATTAAATTATTTCTAAAATTGGTCACGAACAAAACATCTCTCAATACTAGAACAGAAGAAGTGATCTTCAACTGCACATCTCCCACTGCAACGACCGCCACTTTCGTAGCATTGCCCCAAAAAGGAACTCTCACCTTCCTTAAGTAGTCTAGTTCGCAGGAATGCCTGCGAGATGCAACAAACATGGTCTGTGGCTCTTGTATCTACTACCCAAGACTGGGCAGAACTAGCCATCAAACATGTTTCCAATACTAAGGCGTAAGATATATCTTGACAATCTCCCACCTCTAACGATGTAGATAGTCAGATTTCCACCGTCCTATCTGACCAAACCTTAGACACTTTTAGTTTGTTATCTCTTGTCAACCGAAGTTTCTCCTTCCCAGATGGTGTTTAGGGAATCTGGAGGGTATTCTTGTCAAGAACAAATCTCGTGTCACTGTAGTCAGGACTTTGTCCAAATTATTAAAACAATCACTATAAATAAGACCGTCGAGGGAAATCAAATAATGGGGTATGTGAGTTGAAATTCATGCTTAGAGAACATAATTGAGAATAAATCCAATAATCCATCATAAATAACATGCTCAAATGCACGTAATCGAAAACCTTAAAAAAAACAATCACGCATTGAACATACTGTTTAAAACCAATCATGCAAGTCATGCTGTGTGATCGATTACACAATCAATTTTAAAAAAATTTTACTGGTCATGCAACTCAACAGTCATAGGCCGCGTTGTGCTGCTATAACTGCCAAATTACACCTAAGCTATTACCATGAGACTGACACCAAAGAAATTAATTGATTTTAATAAGCCCACAGCGGAGGGGTCATATTTCCATCAATTAAATTCTTACAGCCATCTATAGAGAAGTCTTATCACGTGATTGGGTAAAATGTGATCCTGCTTGGAATCAAGACAAGTTACTTCACGAAAAGGCCGTCTCATGGATACCATATGTAAACTTAGAAATTAAATTAATAAAAGGCAATTACAATTATCGCTTAGTCATTTTTAAATTTGAAAAAGGTTTTTAACATGGATAATCACATATCTTGACATGTCTAAAATCCAGATAAGATTCCAATAAATTAACATATCAATTTAGAAAAGTTCCACATAATAAAGAGCAAATAAAAGTCAAATTAAAACAATTAAGCACATAATAACGCAAATAATTACATCAATTATTCAAAATAGGATAAAATCAACCAATTCCTAAAACTAAGGAATTTAAATTTAAATTCTCCATCTTCTTTATCTTGTAGATGTCACTGGATACTGGAAACTAATTCCTAAGATGTGGAAAATTAAATTTTCATCGGATACCGGAAATTAATTCTTATAATATAGGAAATCAAATCTCCTCCGAATCTTGGAAATTAATTTCTAAAATTAAGGAAATCAAGTCTCCCTCGGATCTCGAGAATTATTTCTTTATCGTTGAAGAAATTAAATTTCCATCGAATCTTGAAATTAATTCCAAAAATATAGGAAATCAAATCACATTCGAATTTGAAATTAATTCTTCAAATTAAAGAAATTCTTGGAAATTAATTATTTATCATTTGAAGAAACCAAATTTCCATCGAATCTTGAAATTAATTCCTAAGATGTAGGAAATTAAATCTCATTCGAATTTGAAATAAATTCTTCAAATTAAAGATATTAAATTCCTTAGACTAAGGAAATTAATTCCTCAAATATGGGAAATAAATCCCTCAATGTAAGGAAACAAATTCCTTAAAATCCTCCTTCTCCAATTTGAATTTTGAATTTAAATCGGGCTTGAGAAAAACCCAAAAAATTCAAAACAACAAACCCGGATCCAATTCGAATCTGCCCCGGGCCCGCCCCGCCCGCAGCCGAGGGCTGTCGAGGCGTCAACTCCCGCTGGCCCGCTAGCCTATGTCGGACGTTGAGCCGCGCGTGCCAGGCGCTGTCCCGCCTGTGTCGTGCGCCAGTGCCCTGTGCCACCTGCACCAGGAGGCCCCATAGCTCACGCCATGGCCCGGTTCTGGCCTTCGTTTCTCCGCCTCGTTTTTTGCGCAGATTTATCGCCCACTCAAATTACATAATATATATGAAATTTACAGAGAAATATTCTAATCTACCTAATCTAATACGGTCAACCCCCGTGTGATTACATTAAAGCCTCAAATCGGGGCACCGAAAAATGAATAAAATGAATAATAAGCGGAATAAATCATATAAGCCACGTAATATCATGATATAATGCTAAAATTATATCTAGCACCCCTAATATCAAATTACGATCATAGGCAAATAATTAACAATTAAAACCAATTCATATAATAAATTAAAATCCTCTGACCGTCTCTGATACCAACTGATGGAACCCGTATGAGGGACTCATGAAAACGCATGATCCATAGATTAATTAATCACACAAATAATTAATTCTTAAAACCACATATGAGAATATAATGCGAAAAAATATAAATTATACCTTCTCCTACGCAAGTCCTCCGCTTGTGGAGAAGCGATTTGAATCGCTAGCAACGATCCGCAATCCACACCGTTGGATCTACAATCTTGATCTCCAGCAAAGTCCAACCCTAGGAACTTCTATCCTATTCCGGTCTATCTACTAGAATATCGTGTGGGCGAATCTATCTAGTAGTTAAGAGAAAAAGAAGACTGAAAATACACAGAGTAGAATACTGTATATTTTCGAAAATTAAGAGAGTGAAATCTCTTAGGGGGTGCCGATAATTATCTCTAGGAGAGAGAAAGTGGCTATTCTTATTCTCTATTTTATAGATGTAGTGAGTTAGGATAGAGTTTCCAATGAGAATGAACTAGATCTCAAATAATAGAAACTATAATTCCCTCTTTATCTCTTGCCGTTACAACAATAATTCAAATTCAAATTTGAATTATATCTAAAATTAATATGTGCTTGGACAAATCCATAATTAGATTAAATTAATTTTCAAGTCTCCTTTTGGGCCCAATTGAATTTAATTAATTGGCTGGCCCAACCTTTAGACATAAATTAATTAAGTTCAATTAAATTAATGTCCTCCAATTAATAAATATATGTAAATGCAACAAAGAGTAGTTCTATTATAAATATTTATCGACTCCACTATAAAATAAATATTGAACTCATCTTGATTCATTCGAATTACGGACGTAACCCTTTTGTCATTAATTATTTCCCGCATTTAAGATTTTCTAAATCCATTAATTAATTGAGTTTGCTAACAACTCACAATTAATTAATATATTTATATTATTTTTTTGAAAATAAGAACATTAGTTTCATCATCTTCTAGTGGATTCCAGATCAGAATGTGTTCGAGTAATATATGTTTCGAGCTTCTAGTAGTCATCTCGTTGTGAGCCTGTTCTTCACCTGTTTCCCTATATTTAATACTCCCTCCGTCCCATTATTTCCGGCTTGCTTTCCATTTTGGGCTGTCCCATTATTTCCGGCTGGTTTCCATTTTTGGAAATAATAAGGGGAGTTAATTGTATTAGTTAGTTGTTAATTATTTAATTAGGGCTTAGCTAATGAAGCCCATAATCTGACTTAACCCTAAGCCCACTTAAGCATTTTATCGCCTCATTCTCTCTTATTGCTACAGTGTCATTATCGCCTCATTCTCTCTTGCTGTGTTTCACATTCTCGAAGTCTCTCTCGCTCGAGACTTCGTCTTCTCCGCCGCTTCGCGTAACCCACTCCTAAAAACCCTAATCGTTGCCACTTTACTGAAAATGGCTTCACTCTCTTCGATCCAACCAAGTCTTTCTCCCTCAGCCGCTCTCTCTGCGTTTGTGGCGGTGCAGCTTCCCCCAAACCGAAACCCTAAATTAGGGCACCACAAATTCGGCTTCATAGATACACTTCCATCTCCTACTCCAGAAACATTCTTCTATCCATATATTCCTTCTGATTCACCAATAGAAACATCTGATTGTACATCTCTCGGTTGTTCTTATGATAGAACCCTAGTTATAGAAGACACAGTGGTCTTGAGTGATGGAATCTATGGATCTTTCGGAGAGGAGCCGGAGGTTACAAGCACCGCTGCACCGGAGGTTGGAGCTGGGTTTTGTGGAGCTGAGAGTGTCATCGATTGATGATCCTCTGGATCTTGGGTTCTGCACGATTATGTGAGATCTTTCCCTGTTGTTTGCCCTTTATGCAGTATGGTATTTACGATTTATGCTTATGGAGAAACTGTGTTGGAGATGAGGGTTATGTCTTGAGATGATAAGATTATGCTCTGCCTATATGTTGTGTGATGTCATCTATGAGTTATGAGATGGTCATCTGTGCAGTTTATGATGCTCTGCCTATATGGTGTGTGATGTCTTCGATGAGTTATGAGATGGTCATCTATGCAGTATATGAATTGGGTTTATGTAATGTTTGGTTTATGAGATGGTCATCTGTACAGTTGTACTTATATGTGGTTTGGAATTGAGTTTATGTGGTTTGGATTTAGTTTCTGTGACATCTTGATTCATGTGATGCATTCATGTGGTTTGGAATGAGAGGCTGCACTCTTTAAATGAGGGGTTTATGTGGTTGTGAGGGGGTTCTGTAATTAAATGCCTGTGACAACTTGATTCATGTGCTGCATTCATTAAATACACTACAAAAAATAGGTAATCTACATTCATTACAAAAAGTTGCATTTACACAAAACATGCATTGAAGATAATGCATGTTTACCCCCAAATGCGTACATTAACTGCACATAAACATAATATGCAGATTAGAATTGCATATTAAACCCACTGTGCATACAAAAAAAATTGCATTTCATCCAAATATGCAAACAAATTTTGCATATTTAACCTAAATGCAGACAAAAAAAATCAGCTTTCTGTCCTTGGTAACCTACTGTCCCCCTAGTTCAGTTATACCTAAGCCTTCTATGAGTCCTTGAACTGCATTAACTCTTCCATTCTCTTGCATGTATAGCAAGCACTCTCGTACCAAACATTCTGGAACTTGTAAGTCAATAGGTAGCATTTCTTGTCGTATAAGGCTGTCCTTCTTCATGTGGGGTATCTTGTAGCAATTCTGCCCCTTAACCTTCATTATCTCCATCATACAACCTTGTAGACTAAGAAAGACCTTGTTTAGTGTTATAGGAGATAGTTCTTCAAATGAAGACACCACTGCATTCACTAGTGAGTCTATGCTATAACATGCCTTCTCTATTTGTATGCTTTGGATAGCTCTGAACCACCCCAAATCATTGACATTCGTGTCCGGTGAATTAGGGGGTTGATGAACTATTCGTATGTCGAATCCATCAGTAGAGGCTGCCCTTCTAAAATCTGAATCACAATCCTTGATATGAGGCCTAGCATTATCTTGTTGTATAAATATGATCCTACTTGCATCCCTTGGCCATTTCAATTTGATTGCAGGCAATATCTGTGAAAAATAAGTGTTATTAATTGCTGAAATGTACCATATTGATTCTGGAACATGTGAATAAACATATCAGTAAGGATACCTGATTGATCAAGCATGCCTTAATCACATCTTTTGTGATTGATTGGATTGGTTTGGTCTCCGGAGTACCTGCTGCCCTGTTTTTTGACTTCCTTTTTGCTAGAACTTGTTGTGTAAATGGAAATATACCAATTTTTCCATCGAACACAACATTCCCTAAATGGTCAAACACGGGTCTACTTACTGCACACATGAACATAACCTTAGTTATGAACTTCTTGCTCTTACATGTCCTGTGTGGCTCAGCCTCTCCGGGGGTGAGATAAAATCTGTGAGTTGTTTTTGTGATATAAAACCACTTTTCATCGATGTGCACTGTGTTATTCATGTTCTTGAACCTTAGGATGTTCATTATCCTATCATATTCTAGTGCTTCCAAGGTAAATGAAAGTCTAAGTAATTTGTTGGGTGCTGTGAGGTCAGGTTTAATTGATGAGGTGTGAGCTCTGATCAAGCCATTATTAACCCATCTCCACACAGTACTCTTACTACATGAAATTCCTTTAGCAAGCTTTCTAATGGTGGACCTATGGAATAAATCTATGGCTTGAATAGCTGTCATATCTATCTCTACTCTTTTTCTTCTTGGTGCCTTTGGTTTATTGCTTTGAAGGAACACAATCTCACCTTTTTCTCTTTGTTCTTTTGCAGCTGCCCACAGTCTGGAGACATTTCTTGTGCTGCTATCAAATTTTTGTGCAGCCTCTGTGATGATCCCTCTTTTTGGCTTCCCATCTTTTAAGTTTGCAAGCAGGAATTGAACTATAGTATTCCTCTCTTTTGTTGTTAAATTCTTCTTCACCATTTCTTTTTCAGTTGGTTTTGTGTTTTTTGTAAGGAAACAACACTGTTGTGTTTAGAAATGAAGTGTACTCGCTTCATATTTTAGTTTAAGTACTGAATGTTTAGTGGGAAATTTGAATTCCCAAAAAAATCTGTAAAAAATCCACTCTTTGATACACTTTGCCGCTGAAATTTCAATGGAATGATTAGATTTTATAGTAATGATTCATTTATTTATTCTGTTATTCACTTACACACATTTCAGTTTTTTAATTAAAAAAATAAATTATTTACTCTAATTAATTAAGAGTAAAATAAATTTAATTTTTAAATTTAACAAAATTTACGTTAATTTATAAGTTTTTATTTTATTGTATTTAATTTTATATATTTATTATGAATCATTAAGTAATAGCATGACATAATTAAAACACTAAACTAACTTGCTTTAATCTACGTGCGAAAAAGAAACAAGCCGGAAATAATGGGACGGAGGGAGTAATAGATTAGAACAGTCGAAACTCAAACAACCAGAGGAGATGTGGTATTCGGAGGAAGAGTCGAGAAGGATAAACTCCTCTCCAGAATAGGCGAGCTTGACTAAATGATTATGATATTCAAGTCATAACCAACACACTAGAGAGGCTTATTCTGAAGTTAAACACTATGAAAATTCAAAGAAAATGTGAAACATGTTAGATGCTCTTAGTTCATGACCTAGAAAGCTCAAGTATAATGAACTGACACTCGAGAATTATAAATTTCATGTTTTGTATAAGACTTTGTCTAGTGTAAATATCTTTGAAAAATTGAAATATTTTGAAGCAAGACAACAAATATTGTACTTGTCTCTACCAAGGGAACTTGTGTCTCGTGTGAGTTAAGACATAGATGTCTTTAAAGATGATAAAACTCAACCCAAATAGAGCAAACTTGAAGGTATCAATGAAGACAATCTTTTAAAATCAGAACTCATGGAATAATATGTAATTTTGTCAAATAGGTTCGGAAGAGCAGACTAAAGGATCAACAAGTACAAGAGATATTAGAGCTATGTGAGTAAGCGAACCAAACCATTAGTGAATTAATTGGAACTTGATTTGATAAAATTTTGTTTGATATTTGTTAGTTCAGTAAAAGAATCGAACTCGAGTTTCAAACCAAGCTTGACTTATTTTTCGAACTGAGCTTGAACCTATTGATATTAGGTTCGAGAGGTTCACGAACATGTTGAAATCTAATTTGAATGAGCCGGTCTTCGAATAGTTCATGAACTGCCAAAAAGTGTGATTAAAATATCCTCCTACAGTTCACCTAATTGTGTTAGGTCTCAAAGAGGTGTTTATTTAATTTTTAAGATATCGATTGTGAATTTAATTCGGATGAAATATCAAAAACACAACTAATATTGATCAGGTATTAAAACATGAGAATTAAAATCAAGAAACATATACACTGAATTGAAATGAAAATTAGGAAATAATATTAAGAATCCATAAGTTGAAATAGTTCTTACAAGCCCTAGAATGACAAAATATCTAGATACTCATAATAAAAATGTTATTTAAAAAAAATATGAAATAACATAAATCTCCCTGTTGTAAAATCATGATCTGCGATTGTCATCTCCGATTTTGAACTTTCCTCCAAAAGAAAAGAAAAGTAAAAAACTTAAACCTATAATGTATCTTATATGTAACTTATAATATGAATCTGATGATGAATGAGTCCATAATATAATGTATTTATAGTTTCCTAGAGTCTCAATACTGATGAGATCCATTTATGCTCATAAAATAATAAAATATATCTCATAAATATGAAATATGTGTGTTAAACGACATGTAAATGACAAAAACAATGATCGTCATTTTTGTCTATGCTAAATCGGCGATCGCTGATTTGGTAGAAATCGGCAACGTGCGACGATTTTATTTTGGCTTGTTTTGGCATGTAAATATCAACTCCGATTTTTGATCCGTTTCTACAAATTACAGTTATCCGCATCCGTGTTGGCCATGATATTCGAATTTATCAAATTATTAATTATATTTTTATATGTTTCCTTTTAATTTTGCAATAAAAATTGAATAATTAACAATAATAAATAATATGTATATAGAAATAAATATGAAATAATTATTAAAAATATAAAATATGTTTATTAAATTAAAAGATATAATTTTTGTAATCTCATTTACGTTATTCGATTAAATCCAATTGGTTATCAAATATACATGATTAATCGAAATACTCTAAAGGGAAAAGTGACAAATTAGTCCTTAAGGCATACACCCCTATGGCGGATAGATCCTTATGGGAAGGTTTTGTTCAAACTCACCCGGAATGTTTACAAAATGCTGCAATTAAGCCCTCGTAATTAATGGACAACTAACGCCGTCATATTATTCTCCAAACATTTCATCGAACACTTTGATGGTCCCGAAAGAGCTAGATTGGTGTATGGGGGGGGGGGGGCCCAATACACCAAACCAAAACTTTTTAGGTTTTCTTGTTTAATACTTTAAGTATAAGGCTTTAGCACTCTTAACAACTTAAGAAAGCTTGAAGTAGTCAGATAAATCTTCTTATTAGGAAGATTAAGTCTCACTCAAATAATACCTTATATGTGGATAACAATAATCAAGAGACACAAACACAGATTTAAGCTTGATTAAAGTTGTGTGCGGAAGTTGGTGGTTAATGCTCTTTTTAAGATGAAAACGTTTTCTTTCTTGAAATAGTTAAGAACACAGATTTATACGTATGAGTATGAAGAAGATGATGGAGAAGTAAAACGGAAAGTAAAGAACACAAGAGTTAACGTGGTTCGGGATAAACTTCCCTACGTCCACGGCTCGATCAAAACTAGATCGAAATCAACTAAAGTCTCCTTTCTTTTTACTCGTTGAGTACGAGCCACCAGCTTTATCAAAACTAGATAAATACTTGTGATTACACTTCTTCTTCCTAAGATTAAAAACTACAATCTAGGAATATAACTGGATCAAAACTAGATCCTAACTTTGGGTTTTGAAACAAACAACTTTCCAGAAAATAATAACTTCAAGAACTGTAGACACTCAAGAGAATTCTTGATTTTGAAGGAGTGCTTTGAACGATGATAGCTTGAAGTATTTTGAGCAGAGTAATGGCAATTTTCGCTTGAATTCCCGTACATATTTCTGGAGATGAAGGTGGTATTTATAGCTTCAATGAAGAAACTATCCGTTGGAGAAAAAGAGGTCCTTCTTCATTGCATTAATGACTGCATTAAATGCATGGCAGTGTTGTTAAAACACGCGCTGTCAAAGTGAGAGTGGTTACCACCTTTCATGGGATTTCCCAATGTATTGCCATACTGGGAATGATTCACCGTACTGAAATTTTGATATTCTTGTACTTCATTCCTTAAAGCATGCTGTTGATGTGACAATACAAGGAGTGGTTGACTTGTGACAAATTTAGGTATGTCGGCAGTCCACCGTAGTTACCGTGAGGAGCAGCTTGATTTTAATGTCATAGCAGCTCGCTGACTTTTGTGTTGGAGCTTCATCTCATTCTTCTTTGACTTGAAGCAACCAGATTGTTTTCTCGAATCAGACGATCTGCTATATTAATGTTGAGATGATAAGATCGTTTTTGGACATAAAACGATCTGTTGTAGAATAGACCAGTGGGTTTTACTTCTTTTGAAACGCGCTGCTTCATTCACTTGTAATGTCTTGATAACGATCTTGTTGTGGAAATATAGCAGCGGGCTGTTCCTCTAGAAATGTCTTGAGAACGATCTTGTTGAGGAAATAAACCAGCGGGCTGTTCCTTCTTTAACAACGAGCTGCCAAATGACTTGTAGAATATACCAAGTATATTTTGAACCAATTGAAAACTCAAACTCTAAACAAGAGAATCAGATCGTTATAAGTAGACTTGAAACTTCAATCTACTTTTACAATTGTGATCTGCTTAAAACATAATCTAGAAATGAAACTAAGGCAAGCAAGTTGGTATGACAGCTCGCTGTAATTTATGAGAAGCAGATCGTTAATTACTTTGAAAACGATCTGCTCTCTGTTTAACGAGCTGTCTTACATGAGGGAGTAAACACTTGCAATAATAACTATCATTGTGTCCAGGATATCAAACACAAGAATAAGACAGATCGTTATTTACTTTTAATAAAACGATCTGCTTCTTTTACACTTAGATAATCCTTAATAGATGACAATGACAATTAGGTTTCCAAAACAACAAAGTGTAGTTTCGAGTAGCATCATCAAAACCAATATAAATTTCTGGGGTTCCCAACAATTTCCCCCTTTTTGATGATGTCGAAACCTACACTAATATTTTCTTTTAATAATTGATACGATAGATATAAAGCATGTAAATAACTTGACAATCATAAAACATTGCCTGGACAAAGAGATATTGTCATCAGGTTGTTTTTCAAAAAAAATAGACATACTTCATTGATCAATCAAGATTACAATTTACATATGAAGGGCAGATCGCTGCAAAAATCAAAAAGAATTTTCATCATTGAGATCGTCTTCTTTGTTGTTCAGCTAGCTGCTGCCTTCTCCTTTCAACCATCTCCCTTTGCCTTAGTTCAGAAGGCACTCCAAAGCTAGCGTAAATACCATTGAAAATTCTTCGGTAGTCCTTATTGTTAAAATCAATGGGGTAGCCCATTTGCTGTGCAGATCGATTAATGGCACTTAACACTGCAGTATGATCCACTTTGGTAGTTCCAGGGATCCTTGGATATAGTAAAGTCGTTTTTCTTGGTGCAGTGAGAGGATGGTTTTGCATAGCCGATTGCCTGTAGAGATATTCCACAAAAGTTTGATTTTTGTGTTGAGCAAGGAATTCTCTGAACAGCTCGTCAACAGACCCTCCTTGGACCTCCTGGTCCATCAAGTAATAATGCTGCATGATAAATTCCTTGACCAGTTTGTTCCATTGTGCTGCTTTCTTTGAATGAAGCCAGGTCAAATTTTGAGGGTCAGTGAGCTGAAATTTTTCAAAGAATTTAAACATAGGATTTGATGGCTCAATTTCTTCTTCATCAGATGATTCAGCTTTTTCTTCTTGGGCGCCAGTCATCACTTGTCTTTGTTTTTCCGCCCTCCACAGCTTTTTGAATTCAGGATCAGCGACCTGTTCTGCTGTGCAGCCATCCAAAAACATCTCAGTATTTTTGAATTGAGATGTAAATCGAAGAACAATTGAATTCACCATTGCATACTCATGAATTAAAGAAAGATAAATTAAATCAGGTCTTAAATTGCAAAGTGTTGAATCCACAATGAAAAACAAGAATTTGAAACTAAAGATCGAATATGAGATGATTAATCTTTGGAATAGAAATACTAGACTTAGAGCTGTCAAAACTGGCCCGAAATGGCCCGGCCTACCCGCATTTAGGGCTGGGTTGGGCTCAAAATTTGATGGCCCAAAAAATTCAGGGCCTAAATTACCCGGCCCGATGGCCCGACGGGCCAAACGGGCCATGGGCCAAAAAAATCCTATAAGTTATGGGCCAATTAGGCCCGGTAATTAAGTATATATATTTTATTTATTTAGAAAGTTAATTTTAGGGTTACCTAAATTTTATGCTATTTGTTTTGTAACTTTTGTTTTAGGAAAAAATAATACCATGTGTTTTTTTTATTACTCTCCATCTTTATTTTATTTTGATAATAATAATTTTTACATAATATTTAATTTTATAACTATTAATAAATCAAATATCACTAATATTGTAGCCTTTTAAATGTCGTTTCATTACTCAAAATAATTTATTTTGACACCAAAATTATTAATTTAAAAATAAAATATTATATGAGCAGTTTTGGCCCGGTGGCCCATAAAGGACTGGGCTGGGCTAAGATTTTGCTAGCCCATCAAATTTCCGGGCTGGCCCGGCCCGGCCCAAAATGAAACGTTGGCCCGTTGGGCTGGCCCGGGCAGGCCCGCCCCAACAAATTTGACAGCTCTAGTCTAGACTAAATCGGAATTCGAAATAAACTAATATAGTGTTTGGAAAGATCAATCTCATTCCATAAAACTTTAGGAAACGAGTGGAAATTAGAAACTAGGATAAAGTGAGGGGCAATTCGCGTTGCCATTAAATACGATAAACTTGTCAGCGGTCGCATAGGGGTTACCGAGCGATGACTAGGTCGGCGCCTTGTTTTTCATGCGGCCATTGAGCCATCCGTGCATTTTCAGAGGACCGTGGTCAGCGGTCTTAAGGTACGCGGCCGCTGACCCATCTATGTATCTTCTCTTGTCTTCTTTTCGTGTTTCTTCGATCTTTTTCACTCCCCGATTCATAATTCGAACGTTTGGACCTGTGATACTGAAAGACAAGACAACACGTAACTCGAGCCCAAATTATCACAAAAACACGAAGAAATTACGAGAATTATCACGATGAAAACAAAAGTCTATAAGACCAAAATGGACTAAATAATAAACTCAAATGATATGGAATTTACATTTACATAGACTCCAAAACCGAAGAATTGTAGACTGGAGGACCTGAATTTGGAAGTCTAACATGTCTTATACTTAAGGACTGCAAATGTTGTTGCACTGAAAGTTATACCTTGAAAGTTGCACTATGAGTCTGAATATCATAAGTGTTAAAGTTGTTCACCAAATCTTAAGTCAATTCTGTCAAATCTCACATTGAATAAGTAAAGGGTCTTCAATACAATATAAGTATGTGTTTCAATGGACTCTCTAGAAATATGGTTAACCATCTTGATAAAATGATGATGAATAACAAAAAGTTATTAGTGGATCTATTGTACCTCCTTAGTGTCACATGCTTACATTCCAAGGCGCTGAGCATTACCAACTCAAGACTAATAGTCTTAGTTCAAAAATGGTTGTATTATCTCGTCAAAGTCAAGCATGTGATATATTTCCACTTTATGCAAATATTTAGAGTTGCGCTTGAAGATAGTTTTACATGTACCATTTTTAGAAACAATAAAGAAACATGTAATAGCAAGAATTTCAAAGATCAACGACTCGATTCTCACATTGAGTTTATGCTAGAATAAGTATTATAAATAACTCAATACTTCAGCACTTTCAACTCCTCATACTTTCACGATCAAACAAATTAACAAATAATCAAACTCTCTCAAGCTTTCAAATCTTCTAAGTTATATACTCTGATATTTTAAATATTAGGATAATTGATTTTATTATAAAATTTTAAGTATTTCTTAAAGAGTGAGAACATCAAACTGTAATAGGGAACAGATCTAGCTAGACGATAGGCTTCATATAAGCTAGAAGTAATTAAACTCATCGAATTTCAAACTTATATAAGGTTTGTCACTATAAGAACACATTCACGTCCTATTTAGTAGGAAAACCTCAATTAACATCGAGTCTCGTGAAGATATGACTTTTCATCTTCAAACCACACAAAACTAGTCATATGTTATTCATCTTTCAGGCTTTCAGTTCTTTCAGTTTATATATGTGACTAATGATTGCATAAATACCTTAAACTATATCTATTAATTGTAAATAAAAACTTTAAATCTAAGGTTTCAGTTTTCTGAACAATGGGTTTTAGTAAATATCACCAAACTTTTGCATTCTTCGGTATAAGTAATAGTTCAACAGTAAAACATTCAATGTAGACTGTATTATTGATATATAGACTGAAATTCTAGAACTGAACCTCCCCTTTAGCACAATGTCTCGCACAAAGAACAAAATGTCTTTAACGTAAAAGTTTTAAACTTGTGTATTCCCCATACACCAGATAAATTGTTTATGGACCAACAAGTATAATAAAAAAGTAATTTATACAAATTTTGAAAGGTCAAAAATTGCTTCAATATATTTTTTCTTATGAAACTTTAAAAAATCATATGTAAAATATTATATTTTAAAAAAATATATTAATGTAAAATTTATTGAGGCGGGGATGTATAACACTGTATCTGTCATGTACCTAATACGAGGACAAATGCAAAAATTCATACCCACCTCCGACCTCAATATATTTGTCACCCCTAGAGTCCAAAAATAAATACCCGTCATCATGTAAAATTATAAATTAAGTCTAATTAAGATTGATCAATTAAATCAAACACACTCGTAGTACTATATTGACGTTCTTTGTTCTTTATTTATTATATGTGAGATGTCACGTCAACAACAAATTTCTTAATAGTGAGTAAATATTTTATGACAATGCAAATAAAAGATTAGAATATAAAATTATTTTTACAGGAGAAGCTAGCCAATGTTGAATGATTAGGAGCTCTATAGCAGGTATAGCATATACCACTGAGTGAACTAATTGGGTTTTTAATTAAATAAAATATGATTGATCACTTGTGGATTACTTTAATATATAATAAGCTAGCACTCATTATTTATTGAATATTAAATTATTAATTATAATACATGTCATTTTTATATTAATGCAACATAAAATATCACATAACAATATATGACCCGGATTGCTATTGTTTATACGTGGGTGCATTGTTCATTCTAATGAAATCAGTCTCCTTCCCCAAATCATTCACATCCTAAATCTCTAACCCCCTCTCCATTTGTGCTGCAAAATTCGACCACGACCTCCGCTGCCATGCAACCGTTGTTGACCACTCCTCCAAGTAAGAGTTTTTCTTGCGGTTTCTTTCTCTCTCAAATCACCACTGCTGCCTAATACGGGATGTATTAAATAATCACGTTAAAGAGAACGTGAAACTCCTTCTACTCTCGCGATCACGCAAGAACAGCCGATTCAAGATTATTTTTCTGGATAACCTAGTCAAAAGAGATCCTTAGCCTTTTATATATGAAGGCTTCGGGAACAAGAAACGTAACTACTATAGGGCCTTAACAAGTTGGGCCTTTTAAATAAATAAAGAGAACTAATTATCATAACGTGTGGGCCTGCGGATATCTCTACGCGGGCGTCGCACAGTAAGGCTCGGCTCCGGATCGCGTCGCATAGCATGGCTCGGCTCCGTATCGACTTCTACCTCAGCTTCCTCTTCGCCAATAGATGTGTCTTCGAGGTGGGCATGGTCAGCGGCATCGATGGTCGTATCAACTCCCCTGTCGTCAAAAATCACCTTGTCCTCAAGGTGGAATTCTCGGAAAGAAGCTCTGAAGGAAGCGAGCGACTCCCAAGTAGCAGCATCAGGAGGAAGGCCCTGCCATTGAACAAGAACTTGAGCTTCGGGAACACCACGGTGGAGGATAGTGCGAGAGGAAACGATAACCAATGGCACCAATGATGGAAAACCAACTGTATCAATTGGCACCGGATTAAGGGGCGCGATAGCAGAACCAACAAATGGTTTGAGTAGAGAAACGTGGAAGACGGGATGGATCCGGCAGCCATCAGGAAGCTCAAGACGATAAGCTACAGCACCAATCTTCTCGAGGATAGGATAGGGCCCAAAATAACGTTTGGCCAGCTTAGGAGAGGGACGAAGGGATACAGAAACTTGGTGGTATGGCTAGAGCCTAACCCACACAAGATCACCAACAGAAAAAGAGATGCCTCGGCGGTGCTTGTTAGCTTGCAGCTGCATGCGAAGTTGTGCCGAAGAGAGAGCAGATTTCAAATCAGAGAGCAACTGATCACGTTCCAATAGCAAGGCATCAAGAGCGTCGACCGCGGTAGAGCTAGGGATGTAACGAGGAATGGTAGCAGGAAGGCGGCCATACATAGCTTGGAAAGGGCTCATATTGATACTAGAATGGTAACTAGTATTGTAATGAAATTCCGCCCAACCTAGAAACTCCGACCACCGCTCCGGGCGATCCGATGTCATAGCTCGCAGATATTGTTCGAGATAATGATTAACGACCTCAGACTGGCCGTCCGTCTGAGGATGATAAGCAGAGCTGTGCTTAAGTGAAGTCCCACTAAGCTTGAATAATTCGGCCCAAAAATGGCTGAGGAAAATCGGGTCTCGGTCAGAAATGATGGACGAGGGAAACCCATGCAGTCGAACCACCATGTCAGTAAACAGGCGAGCCACCTTCGAGGCTGTGAAACCAGTACGCAATGGCCCAAAATGAGCAGCTTTAGTGAGGCGGTCAACAACCACAAGAATAACTGAGAACCCACGGGAAAGCGGAAGATGTGTAATAAAATCCATAGTAAGTTCGTTCCAAACTAAAGCAGGGAGCGGCAATGGCTGGAGAAGCCCTGCGGGAGCAACAGTAAGGTTCTTTACTTGTTGACAAGTAGCGCAAGCTCTGATGAAATCCTCAACATCACGGCGCATATTTTGCCAATAAAATAAAGAAGAGAGGCCAACAAGAGTTTTTTTAACCCCACCATGGCCATGAACAGGTGAGCAATGAAACTCCTTTAACAAATCTGGTTTGAGTGAGGATGTAGGGATGAGAAAATACTTGTGACGATACAAAAGTAAACCATCAACCACAGAATAGTCGGGCGAGAGGTTGCCAGCTTGAAAACGACTATGATAAGAGATATAATCTCTGTGAGTCGCATTTTCGGCGCGCAGCTGATCAAGAAAGGAAGCAATAGGCACACTTTGAATCGTAAAACAAGTCGGCGAGAAAGTATCAAGCTCGGCTAAAAGAGAAGGAGTGGCATCAGCAGTCGAAGACGAATCGTCAAGAGCCCGCGAGAGAGCATCAGCCACGATATTGTGACGCCCAGGCTTGTACTCAATAACAAAATCATATCCTAAAAGCTTACAGATATAGCGGTGTTGATCTGGGGTGTGCAAATGTTGGTGTAGCAGCTCCTTCAAACTATGATGATCTGTACGAATGACAAAACGGCGACCCAAAATGTATTGACGCCACTTGCCGATGGCCTCACTTAAAGCATGCAACTCCTTGATATAGGTGGAGGAGCGAGAGAGACGAACTCCCAATTTGCGACTATGATACGCAATGGGAAGATTATCCTGTAGAAGCACCGCACCCACACCCACATCAAACGCATCAGTCTCAATGACAAAGGATTTGGAGAAATCCGGTAATTGCAAAATAGGTGTAGAAGACATGGCTTGCTTAAGGGCATCAAAAGCAGCAAAGGCGGAGGCTGACCATGTAAAACCATCTTTCTGTAGGAGATCAGTGAGAGGGGCAGCGATGGTAGCATAATGGCGAACAAATTTGCGATAATAACTTGTTAAACCGAGAAAACCACGGAGCTGTTTCAAAGAAGAATGAACAGGCCATGAAATCATAGCATCAATTTTGGTGGGATCTGCTCGAACTGCACCGGCACTCACAATATGGCCGAGATATTCCACAGAAGGTGTGCCAAAAGAACACTTTGAGAATTTAACATAGAGTTGATTATCATGCAGGCAGCGGAGCACCGTGCGCACATGCACGACATGTTCTTCCACAGAAGGGCTATATATGACTATATCATCAAAGAAGACAACGACGAAACGACGAAGAAAATCCTTGAGAATGAAATTCATGGTAGCCTGAAAGGTGGACGGGGCATTCGTCAAGCCGAAAGGCATAACAAGGAATTCAAAATGGCCCTCGTGTGTACGAAAAGCTGTCTTGAAAATATCCTTGTCATGGATGCAAATTTGATGAAAACTGGCTCGTAGATCAAGCTTAGAGAAAACCACCGAGTGGCCTAATTCATCGAGGAGTTCATCAACAGTAGGAATCGGAAATTTATCCTTGATGGTGGCAGCATTGAGAGCCCGATAATCTACACAAAAACGGTAAGAATTATCTTTCTTCTTCACTAGGAGCACTGGAGAAGAAAATGGGCTATGGCTGGGACGAATAATCCCCTGGTCAAGCATCTCGCGAACAAGGCGTTCCATCTCATTTTTCTGGAAGTAAGGGTAGCGATATGGCCGAACATTAATAGGCTTACTGCCAGGTTCGAGATGAATGCGATGATCAAACATGCGGCATGGTGGGAGGCCCTTCGGTTCCTCAAATACAACACAAAACTCATTTAGAACCCCGTGTAAAGAAGGAGAAACATGCTCCAGATCAAGACCAGTAGATGTGGTGGAGCCGGTGGGCGTAGCATGAACGGGCCAAAGTTCGTAAATTTCCTCAACAACATCAAAAACCAATAGAGATTGGAGCAGCGAGAAGGTAATCTGGCGAGAAGCTAGAGAGCTATCCCCTTCCAGAACAACCTTTTTGTCATGCCATTCAAACTCCATACGACTACACCGATAATCATGAGTAACAGGTCCCAATTCTTGTAACCATTGAACACCAAGTATAATATCAGGCCCTTTAATTGGCAGAACAAACAAATCCAAGGTAAACAAGGTGCCTTGGAGATTAATCGGGACAGCCAAACATTTGGTTTTGCAAAGTATTGAGTCACCATTACCGATATACACACGAAATTGGGGAATAGATACTACATGTAATGTAAGCCGCTCTGCAAGATCAGGTGTGATAAAATTATGAGTGCTACCATTATCAATCATTACCTGAAACCGTTGCTTGTGCAAGCTGCCCCATAAGCGGAGTGAACGTGGTTGAGTAGAGCCCGAAAGAGAATGGAGACTAGAGACATCAGCCAGAATGACACCTGCGTCGTTGGAAGGGTGTTCCGATAAGTCAGACAATTCTTGCTCCTCAGGAGACGGATCAACATCCTTGCTTGCAAGGAGCATAACAGTGTGGGGAGTCTTGCAGTGGTGGGACGGACTCCATTTCTGGTCGCAGTGGAAACACAACCCACGTTCACGCTTCTCGCGAGTCTCTGCCGGAGTGAGGCGTCGAATTGGAATAGTAGGTGAGTCACGCCGTGCTGGAGAGATAGGGGAGGTGGTAAGAGGCGGTCGAGGCGAGGCTAAAGAAACTGCATTAGCGGTGAGTGGAGATGATGTAGCCGTGTGAGCAGCAGGCCGAGAAAATGAGCGAGCAAAAGAACGAGTCTCAGATTGGGTGTCCAGATATTTGCTCTCGAAGACGCGAGATAAGGAAAATGTCTCATCCAAAGTCATCGGCCGATTTAGTTGGAGATCCCGACGAATCGAATGCTTAAGTCCTGAAATATAGAATGAAATAAGCAAGGGTTCTGATATGCCCTTAGTTCGACCCATTAATGATTCAAACGTCGACTGATAATCAGCAACACTTCCTTGCTGCGTGAGTTTGGCCAGAGTGCCTTCGGGATCTTCGAATGGAGAATCACCAAAACGAGATTTAACACGGCCCAAGAAATCCGACCAAGAAGAAAGCAAGTTTTGTGACTTCAGCCATTGAAACCACATGGAGGCTTTTCCATCAAGATGGAAAGCAACAATTTGGAGTCGTTGAGCATCAGGGGTGTTGTGATATTGGAAATATTCCTCAATCTTGAAAATCCAAGAGTGAGGGTCGTCACCATCGAAACGCGGAACGTCGAGGTGGACCGTCAAGCCACGAGGGGTGGAATTTTCGACGATGGCAGAGGATGAAGTGGTGTGAGAAGTTTTGAACAGAGAAGCAAGTTCCTCGATCTGTTTCTGGATTATGGCATTGTAGGCGTCAAGTTGTTTCTGCCATTCGGGTACCTCGGAAGCCATGAGAACTCAATGAAAGCACCAATTAATACGGGATGTATTAAATAATCACGTTAAAGAGAACGTGAAACTCCTTCTACTCTCGCGATCACGCAAGAACAGCCGATTCAAGATTATTTTTCTGGATAACCTAGTCAAAAGAGATCCTTAGCCTTTTATATATGAAGGCTTAGGGAACAAGAAACGTAACTACTATAGGGCCTTAACAAGTTGGGCCTTTTAAATAAATAAAGAGAACTAATTATCATAACGTGTGGGCCTGCGGATATCTCTACGCGGGCGTCGCACAGCAAGGCTAGGCTCCGGATCGCGTCGCACAGCATGGCTCGGCTCCGGATCGACTTCTACCTCAGCTTCCTCTTCGCCAATAGATGTGTCTTCGAGGTGGGCATGGTCAGCGGCATCGATGGTCGTATCACTGCCCCACTCCTGCTAAGAGGAAGAGAACCCGTTTCTCTTTCTATCCATTTCCCTCTCCATCTCTCTCACAATTTCAATTCATCCTGCTCAGATTTTCGTTGCTCCCATTGGACTTCCAGAAGCCATCGCAGCACAACCTCCAGCCTGCATGACCACCAGCGTCAATCATCACCTTCGAGTTTCACTCAATTGTATAATTCAATGCATTCTATTTAGCATAAACACGGGTGTTCCTTGCTCTTTATCACACAATCATTTATTCACAAATTTCGTGTGAGACTAATACTTGCATTTTCCATCTCATGGAAAACCTTTTTGCTCCTCTTAGCCTTCTCCCCCTCTAAGGGGATTTTAGTGATAGATTCTATAGAAACTGGACAATCTTATTTAGTTAAATACCTAATGACATACTCCTATGTTCCTTTCATTATGATATATTTGAACAAGTTCACTAATATACTAATTAGTAGTAAAAATCACGACACGTTTGCCCTTTCTTGAATGAATTTGATGAGCTATTAGTACATTGTTTTGATATTCTCCAAATTGTTGTTCTAAATTGGTAATTAATCTGTATGACTGATGATGTATTTCTTTACTAATTTCCTTTTTACCTAATTGATTTTCGACCATCAGAATCAATTACTATGAGAGTTGGTAAATATTTCAAGATCATCTAAATCTTTTGTATGATCTAGACCTCTTTATTTATTAAATAGCACGTTAGTAATAAACAAAAATATGTATATTCAATCTAGTCCATTAATATAATATAATAATGCATGGATATAAATACTAGTTAAGTAATGATGACATAAAAGTTGAATATAAATATACTGTATCATAAAAAGCCCCACTCAGCACACCATTATTTCACGTATCATCGTGAGATCATTATTGGTAGTAACAATTATCACTTTAGCGAATTAAACTAATTACAGAAAAAGAGGTGGCACTCAATCTTTGAAATGAAAGAGGACCATCATTATTACATGAAACCAACACACTGATCCAAATAGGACTATCATATCTGCGCATAGATCATATGGGTATAGGAATAGGATTGAGCAAGAGAGAGGCAGCAAGTGGGCCCAAATACTTCTCCGGATCAGTGTAGCCGTCTTCATTGTTGCTGTAAGTAATCTGAGCTGCTCTACCATAGTTGAGAAGTTGTTCCACCATTTCCTTAGGCACTGAGTTGTCTTTCCCTTTAGCCCACTCTGCAGTTATATCCTTCCATCCAATCTCAACTAATTCCTCAAATCTACCAAGTGTCTCTTCCTTTGATACTCCTTTGTCTTTCATGTAGCAATCCACCACTGTCACCAATGCTCCTTCCCTATTCTCACGCTTCATTTTCATGCAAACACCACATTCAATATAGAAAAAAAATATATATCTGTATAAATAGAAAATAGTATACATGCATGCACTACTTACTTCATAGCTACCTATGTCCTCAATAGTTCGACCCATTTTAGCAGTGGATATCACGATCTTTGGCTCGCTGAGTAGCCATTGAACATCTTCTTCAATAACAGACTTCATCCCAGGCACAAAGGCTATGAACATGGGATATATGCAGCTTGTGAAAACTGAATTCGCCATGAAATCTTCGAATGCAGGCATTTGGCGTTCCATGATCCACTTCTGCTCTATGTTGTAGGCCCTACCCATCTGTTTTATCTGATCAATTTAACTATAGATGCATGCATATTGTTAATCATCCAAACCTTGAAATAAATATTGTAAAATAAATAGAGCTAGGCCTTACTGCTTCTATGTAGTAAGGAACTGCAAAGGATTTTCCTTGCTTTTCTACTTCAGCTTCATAGTCTTCAACTACACTCATAATGAATTTATAAACAACTTTCATGAAGTCGGGGAGCACATCAATCTCGTCTAAGCTCCACCTTAAATTAAGAAATGTATATTGATGATCAATCATTAGTTAAAGATAGATATATATATATATATATATATATATATATATATATATATAGTGTTGTGCAGGTATGTTACCTACCTCTCCAAAATAAGAGTAAAAAGATCATCTTCTTCGAGTGTAGCATAATTATCATAGGTGTCGTCCACAACCGAAAGCATTTGCATGGTTTTGGCAACAGTTGCTCTTACATAAGAGTATTGAGGTTCTGATCGAAACGCGGTGCCCCAAAGATAACACTCTACTATTCTGTCTCTTGAGTATGGTAACTTATTTTTTAGATAAAATTTGTCCCACCACCTAATTCATTTATAACATTAATATATATCATTGTCACTAACTAATTCATTCATACCTTTATAATAATAACTCTTGTGTAAATATTTTACTATTTATATTACCTTGTGAGTTCGGCCAGTTCTTTCCTGTACATGTTCTGCAAGTAATTGAAATTCAATTTGGCCAACTTCACAATCACTTCCTCTGTCGATCCATCTCCTTCGTGGATCGAGATGTAGAAACGGACTGTCAAGATCGCAAGACTTCTGTGGATGGAGTTCTTGAGAGCATGCTGCACTTGTTCTTTAATGGAAGGCTCTAGTGTTGGTAACATACGATTCAAGTGATGGGACGTGAATTCCACAGCTTCATCTAGAATGTTTTCATTGCGGATTCGGACATGAGCTGCCTCGTACAAACTTAAGATGCCTTCAATGTCATCGTCTCTGATGAGCTTTCCTACTTCCCACTTTCCGTCCTCTCCAACAAATTTGTTGAAAACATCTGTTTCATTAACATAAGAATATTTGAAAATTAAGTAATTGAGTGATAGTGAAAGAATTATATATACTCCCTCCGTTCCGTTGAGTGATAAAAATTGCTTAGAAATTAAACTTGACGTACTGCAAGAAATATGATATTGGTGTTGTCTGAGCAAACGAAATTGTAGTGCAGTAGTGAACAAGTCGAGATCTTCTTCTTCTGTCACGAGGGAATCGTAAACTTGTTTGAGTTTGTGTTCGATTTCTGTCTCAAAATGATAAGCAAGTCCCAAACGTTCGAGTTTATCGATCAATGTGATGAGTAATTTGGTCGAAGTGGCAGCCATCAGCATGCTCCCTACTTGTTTCTTCAGTGCTTCTATTTCCTCACTGCACTTCTCCTGCAACTGCAGTATATATATATAGTTATACGTAAAGATCAAATTAATTAAGTAGATGAATGCATGTATATATAAATGAAAAGAAATGGTGTATATATATAGATACTTGAGGATCGAAAGAAAAGGTAGAGAAAATGTCACACCACATGCTTGGTTTGTAGGTGATGATGGGAGGGCGAAGATTCCTAACATTGTTGGTTGAAACATTAACACAAGCCATTAATGCTTAATACAATGGTGCTGCTGTGCTTAATTGGTAATGTTGCTCTACATATGGAAACACATATATTTTTCACCTATTTATAGAGTCATGCAAGATCAGTTAAGTACTTCACTCATCTTATTTTGTTAAATATTATATGTCTACTTTTGAATTAAATAAAAATTGTAGAAATTAATGCGTGCCAGTATATGAATGAAAAACGTGCATTATATGATTTGGTCGGCGAAAAAGTTTATAATTTTATTACGGTGTACGTGTACATTTACAGGTGAGGAGCTAGCCAAAGTTGATTGAAATTGAGAATATTATTATGGAGTATATGATAATAGTATATATTTTCTTTCTTATTTTATGTGCATGTGCATGTTCAGTAAAGTTCATAATTATTTTTTTAAAAAGTTGTAGAAAATTAATGTTAATTAAGAGAGAGACTTTTGGTGCATATGATTTGGAATCAGCTGTAACGCCACCATTTCATACCAAGGGTGATGGATCTATTAGTAATTATTTAGTGTTTATTTTCCTTTTACTTAAATAGTTAATTAATTAAAATGGATATTTATACTGTATTAACATTCTTTATTTGATCGATACGAAATGTTATAATTTTTTCGTTGAATTCGCCATGCTCTCGTCATGATCATCATGCAGACTGCTCCCAAGGCCTATAAAGCTCACCTGAAATTGGCTCGGATATCATTTGGTAACGTTGCAGGCCTATAGAATGGGAGTCATTTATGCTACGCCGAGTTGGCGACACAATGTATTCACTTGACAAGTACTTAATGTTCATCCTTACCTTATCAAAATGATTAATCAAGTTCAAAATTTATATGGATAAGTGGTGTTTGGTTTACTGGATGAGAAGAATTAGATTATAAGATAAAAGATAATGAGATTAGTTGGATTATATAATCAAGCTCGATCAAATCAAAGTTGGACTGATTAATAATTAAAGAATTGCTTGATTATATATACGAGGGTTAAATAATCTATCCCGAACCAAATAAAAAAATAACTACACACTTAACACTTGATTATGCTTGATTATTTTATAAATTAAGTCTAATTAAGATTGATCAATTAAACCAACCACTCTTGTAGTACTTTATCAACGTTCTTTTATTATATGTGAAATGGCACGTCAACAACAAATTTCTTAAATAGTGAGTAAATATTTTATGACAATGCAAATAAGAGGTTAGAATATAAAATTATTTTTACGAGAGAAAGCTAGCCAATGTTGAATGATTAGGAGCTCTGTAGCACGTATAGCATACCAGTGAGTGAACTAATTGAGTTTTTATTAAATAAAATATGATTGATCACTTGTAGATTACTTTAATATATAATAAGCTAGCACTAATAATGTATTTTTAATAAATATTAGGTTGGTCGAATCGGAAATTTATGTCTCGCGTTTTATGTTTTAAGGTAAATTTATCATTTTAATTAATGCTATTAATAATAAAAAATTAGGTATAATATAATAAATTTAATTTGAAATTTTTTTTTTTTAAAATTTAATATTATATTTTTAATTTATCAACCCTAAAAATGATTAAAAATAACATTAAATATTATATATCATATTCATATGGGATGAAATTTGTAGTACTTAGTCCAAAGTTAAAAAGTTAAAAATATATATATTAAAAATTGATAGTGAACATGGAGTAAGAGACGTAAAAATGGGATACAAAAATTCATTTGTAAATCAGTCCGTCCAAATTTATGCCGCTTACTAAACAATACTTATAATTTTATTTTATATGTAATGATTCATTGGATGATTGAGTATTTTATATGTAATGATTCATTAGATGATCGAGAATACTCCATGGTTCTACCAATATTTTTAATATATATATATATTTTTTTATATTTACCAATATTTTTAACATTATAATTTTTTTATTTATAATAAATGAATCCACCTCATTCAATATTTATTGAGATATATGCATATTGTTCCCGTGCCATGTGATTTTGAATATTATGATTATCTATGTGTTTTTGTACAAAAAATATTTACTTATATACTTTGCTTTCTCTTCTATTTAATTGATCAATTTCACTAGCCCCGTGACATTCTTACACATTAGCATATATCCTTTGATATGTCTAATAATGACACTAATTAAGAGAGAGTAGTATATCATTAAATTTTGTAATATCCATACTAGTTACTCACACATAAGAGTCATAATGTTATTTAATTACATTTGTGCGTGTCACGATTCATCTAAAAAGTGTCATTAGAGTAATTTGTTATATTATTAGCATGAATAAATGTCACGACCGTTCTTTGTACTTAGTGGCAAAGTCGGGATACGCAACTATAAAAATAATTAAATAATGGATATTGATAGGATATGGCCCATCAAATAAAGCCCAACAGAAGCCCAGTAGCACCTCAGCCCATGAGAGCAGCTCGGCCCATAAGCCCAGCACCTCGGCCCACTTGTTGTAAACCGCCTCTAAATTATCTATAAATAGTCTCTCAAAGCTAGATAAGAGCGAGGATTTTCTGTACTTTTTGACTCTTGAATCATAATACTAAAGCTCTCTTCTCCCCGTGGACGTAGACTTCATACCGAAGTCGAACCACGTAAATCTCGTGTTATCACTTTCTATACCTCGTACAATCTCACTTCGAAAATTAAGATCGATCACTGGCGCCGTCTGTGGGAAACGAAATAAAATTTTGTGAAGTCCGATCCAGATTTCGGAAGTGAAAACACAATGGTTAGATCCACCCGATCTACTGCTATAGTTGCTGCTGCTAAGAAAAAGCAAATCCAGACCGAGCTACCTCGTAATCCACCTCGTATATCTGCTAATGAAGGGGATGAACACTACGCCCGGTCTGGCAGGCAAGCCACGAACCGCCGAACTCCCGAGGGTCATGTAGAAGACGTCCTTTCCCACCGAGCTAGCGACTCCATTAGCAGTGGAGGGCTAAATCAAGGTCGTCAACACGGGAACGCCACACTCCAACCTCTGCTCGGAGATGCGCTCAAAGCGTATCTAGACCTTCACGAACAAGACTTCCTCAAATTTTCCGAACAGCATCAGCAACGAGGTCAGAGCGAGGAGAATAGAGCGGGACCGTCACGACGACACCCTCATCCCTCGAACCAGATTGTCAAGAAGGGAAATGACGAAGTCCCCCGAAGACCACATGATCGCCGAGGGAACATTACTTCACCTCGGCGAGGTTCAACTTCACCTCGTCAAAACGTCGACTCTTACCGACGTGACGAGGAGCACCGAAGAGAGAGGACGTCACCTCGTCGAAATGTCGACCATCCCCGACGTAACGAGGACGACCACAGAGAGGGAAGATTCACTGTTTACAGTAGAATCGCTACCCCCTTCACCAATAAAATTCTCTACACTCCACTCCCATCAACATATAGGGTCCCACCTATCAAACCCTATAATGGTACCTGTGACCCGAGCAACTTTTTATCACAGTACCAGTACAACATGTTGAACCAGGGATTGGCTGAGGATGTATATATGTGCAAAGTCTTCCCCGAACTGCTGGTGGACAATGCACGAAAATGGTTCGACAACCTCCCGCGCTGCAGCATAGGGTCGTATGCCGACCTTCTGGATGCCTTCGAGCGGCGCTTCTTCCAGAAAGCCGAAGCTAAGATCAGCTCGGCTCAACTCCTTACCTTGAGACAAGGACGAGGAGAATCCATTAGCGACTTTTTGGCTAGATTCTACAATGAAAGCCTCAAGGTCGACCGTCTATCCGACGATGTCCTCATCTCGGCGTTCCAAAATGCCATTCACTCCAGCACTCTCTTCAGGGAGCTCGTAAAAGAGCGCCCCCAAACCTCCAAACAGCTATGGAGGATTGTTGATGCATTTGCCGAAGCGGATGAGGCAGATAGGAAGAAGTGAGCTACTGACCGACCTGATGGTCAAGATAAAAAGAGAAGGGAAGAACGAGCTGATCAAGGGCAACATCGACGAGGTGCCCTTGAGAGAATTCAACGAGGTCCACTAGCGTCTCGCCTCGGACCTCGGCCTAGTCAAGAACAAGATCAGTTCGCTCCGCTGAGCAAACCTCGGGCGGAAATCTACGAGCTCCATACGAACTTTTTCCAGAAACCTCCGCCGTTGACCCGAACTGGATTAAAAAGACGATCAAAAGACAAGTACTGCGAGTTTCATGAGGACCACGGCCATGACACCGAGGAGTGCCGAAATCTCGCCTCGGAAATCGACCACCTAGTGCGAGATGGCACTCTCGGAAAATACCGAGGTCGAAATCAACAGGACACCCGACCTCGGAGCAGAGGCAAACGAAGTAGAAACAGGGGGGAAAATTGCAAACCCCACCATAATAAGAAACCGAGACATGACGACGAGGACGAGGATGAAGATCAGCCTCAGTACGATGGAGTCATCGCCGCCATCATCGGATTGCCTCAAGGTTCGACGAGGTCCTCGCTGAAAGCCGAGGCTCAGAACCAACCATCGGAAGAGCCCTCTCATAAGAGGTTCAAAAAGGACGAAGTCGTTACCTTCTCTAGTGACGACCCCGTCCCTCACGCCTCGCCTCATCAAGATGCCACCATTATTGAAGCCGTGGTGGCCAACAAATTGGTGCACCGAATATTCATCGATAGTGGAGCCTCGGTAAGCGTGCTCTTCAAAAGCTGCTTCGACAAACTCGACATCGGAGAAGCACGCCTGAAACCAGCACCCGTCCCATTGAAGAATTTCACACAAGGGGAGACCTCGACGGATGGTATGATCTCACTCCCCATAACGATAGGACGAAGTCCATTATCTACTACGAAGATAATCCACTTCTTCGTCGTCAAAGCCAACTCTCCCTACAACATTATCTTAGGAAGAGATTGGCTAATAGCGACGAGAGCAGTCTGCTCGGCCTACCACTTGATGATTAAAATCCCTTCAAGGAACGGAGTTATCACGCTTCGGGGAAACCAAACACAGGCCAAGGAGTGCATGCAGGTCGCACTCCGAGGTTCTGGTGTGCAACATCCCCAAGCTTAGCAATTACAGAATCCCGAAGCGACGAAGTCGACCTCACCCGCTGAAGAACCTCTTGAAGACGTCGTACTATACGAAAATGACGTGTCTAAGGTCGTCAAGGTCGGTTTCGTCGGGGGCACCGAACTCCGAAGTCAGGCTATTCAACTACTTCGGGAGTTTAGAGACATCTTTGCCTGGTCACCTCTAGATATGACCGGGGTATCACCAAGTGTCATCACCCACCACCTCAACATCGATCCCGAAGTGAAACCAGTTCGGCAAAAGCAACGAGCCTTCGCTGCCGAGAGAAATCAGGTGATACACGACGAGGTACGCCAACTACAGCAAGCCGATATTTTATTCGAGGTAAAATATCCGACGTGGTTGGCCAACCCCGTGATGGTGAAGAAGCAAGGAGGGGGATGGCGCATGTGTGTTGATTACACCGACCTCAATAAACACTGCCCTGAGGATTGTTACCCCCTCCCCAACATTGATAAGAAAGTAGAAGCCCTCGTCGGTCACGAGGTGTTTAGTTTCCTTGATCTGTACAAAGGCTATCATCAAGTCCTTATGAGTACCGAGGACGCTCCGAAGACAGCCTTCATCACAGACTTCAGCATTTTTGCTTATAAAAAAATGCCCTACAGACTCAAAAACGCTGGAGCCACATATCAAAGGATGGTTGACAAGATATTCGAGCTTCACATCGGCCAGATCGTTGAAGTATACGTCGACGACATCGTCGTCAAAAGCAAAAAAGTCAACACTAGCCTAAACGACCTCCAGGTCATTTTCAAACTGCTCCGCAAGGTGAACCTGAAGTTAAACCCAGGGAAATGTACTTTCATGGTCCAGTCCGGAAAATTCCTAGGGTGCTGGGTCTCCCACGAAGGGTTAAAAGCTAATCCAGCAAAGGTTAAGGTCGTCCAGGAGATGCAAGTGCCGAAGTCATTACCCGACGTGCACCGGTTGACGGGCTGCTTGGCCGCGCTAAGCCGATTCCTGTCTAAAGCAGCCGAGAAACAACTTCCATTTTTCAAAATTCTGAAGAAGGCGCCGAACTTCGAATGGAACGACGAGCACAAATCAGCCTTTGAAAATCTGAAGAAGTACCTCGGCGACTTACCCACGTTGTCCGCCCCTAAGGAAGGTGAAATTCTTTCTTTGTATCTCGCCGCCTCGGACGAGTCAATAAGTGCAGTCCTGGTACGAGAAGGACCTCGGCAATCGCCCATATACTTCATAAGCCGAGCTCTAAAAGGACCAGAGACGAGGTACCAACCCCTGGAGAAGGTCGCACTCGCCTTGGTGAATGCGGCAAGGCGACTTCGACCATACTTTCACGCTTACCCGATACAAGTGTTGACTGACCTTCCACTTCGACAAGTGCTTACGAAGCCAGAAGCTTCGGGGCGAATCGCCAAATGGGCAGTCGAACTCGGCGAGCATACAATCTCCTTTGCACCTCGGCAGGCTATCAAGGGACAAGCGCTGGCGGATTTCCTAGTAGAGGCAGTATTCGCCGAGCCTCCGAGGCCCACCAAACCTTCCGAGGAGAATACCAAAGAGGAAATGCCGAAGACACCTCCAGTAGCTTGTTGGAAAGTTTATGTGGATGGGGCGTCGGGCAAAAAAGGAAGTGGAGCCGGAATTCTGTTCATCAGTCCAGAAGGGAAGGAAATCCCTTATGCTCTGCGGTTAAACTTCCCGACCACAAACAACGAAGTGGAATACGAAGCTCTAATAGCCGGACTTCGCCTCGCACAAAACCTCCAGCTACGAGCTATACAAGTCTACAGTGACTCCCAAATCATTGTGAGCCACGTCCTAGGCAAATACGAAGCGCGAGATGAAAGGATGAAAAAGTATCTCCACAAGGTTAAAGCTTTACAAGAAAGCTTCTCATACTTCGAGTTGATACGAATCCCGAGAAGCGAAAACGACCGAGCTGATGCATTAAGCAAACTCGCGTCGTCATCCACAGCCTCTCCCATAGAAGAAGTCACAACTCGAAGTATCGATGAAGCCGAAGTGAATACAGTAACCGATGACGAGCCGAGCTGGATGACACCACTTCGGGATTATTTAGAAAGAGGCGAACTCCCTGTAGATAAAATTGAAGCTCGGAAGCTTCAGAACAAATCAGTCAAGTATGTTCTAGATCGGGGAATATTATACAGAAAATCATATCTTCAACCTCTTCTAAGGTGCGCAGGACCCAATCAAGCGAACTACGTGTTACGCGAAGTGCACGAAGGATCCTGTGGCAGTCACGTCGGAGCTCGGGCTTTAACCAGAAAAATTATGAGATGGGGATACTATTGGCCGACCATGCTTCAAGACGCAGTCGACCTCGTCAAGAAGTGTCCGAAGTGCCAGATTCATGCAACAATAACGAGGGTACCTCAAACCGAGCTGACTACCATGCAAAGCCCCTGACCCTTCATGCAATGGGGGATAGACATCGTTGGTCCGTTTGAGCAAGCCCCGGGCCAGCTACGATTCCTAATAGTAGCCATCGACTACTTTACGAAGTGGGTAGAGGCCGAGCCTCTTGCAAAAATTACGAGCAAAAAAGCCCTCAACTTCGTTTGGAAAAACGTAGTCTGCCGCTTCGGTATACCTCACATCCTCGTCTCGGATAATGGAACGCAGTTCACGGATAAGGCGTTTAGAGAATGGTGTGACGAGCTCCATATCCATCAGAAATTCACCTCGGTAGCACATCCTCAGGCGAATGGCCAGACCGAAGTCACAAACCGGACAATAGTCAAGGGTTTAAAGACTCGCCTCGACAAAGCCAAAGGGAATTGGGCGGAAAATTTACCCCAAGTCCTTTGGTCCTACCGAACTACACCTCGGACATCCAATGAAGAGACACCATACAGCCTCGTCTACGGAACCGAGGCGGTAATCCCAGTAGAGATCGATTTGCCGAGCCCCAGAACTATAAACTTCACAACCAACACCAACGAAGAAGGCCTCCGAACTAACTTGGACTTGTTGGAGGAAAAACGAGAACGAGCCTATATACAAGAAGCTCAATACAAACAGCAAGTAGCTCGGTACTACAACAATCGAGTGAAACATCGACAGTTTCAAGTAGGCGACCTCGTTCTCAGAAATAATGAAGTTAGTAAGGCAGAGAAGCTCGGTAAACTCGAAGCAACCTGGGAGGGCCCTTATCAAATCCAAGATGTCCTTGGCAAAGGCTCATACAAGCTTGTCCACGTATCCGGGGAACCAGTACCCCGAACTTGGCATGTTTCTCACTTAAAGAGATATTACTTGTAATTTACATAGTTCGAGTTTTGTTTCTTTCTTTTATGAAGCATTTATTTTGTATACTTGTTGCCTCGGATCTAGACCAAGCTAAAACTCCAATCCTGGAGTAGCATCTAGGGAGACCACTCTTATCGATTAAGTCGACAAACAAGGAACTAGAAAGCCTAAACTTCGTTCTTAGACGAAGTGGCTGATTCAAAGCCTAAACTTCGTCCTTAGACGAAGTGGCTGATTCAAAGCCTAAACTTCGTCCTTAGACGAAGTGGCTGATTCAAAGCCTAAACTTCGTCCTTAGACGAAGTGGTTGATTCAAAGCCTAAACTTCGTCCTTAGACGAAGTGGCTGATTCAAAGCCTAAACTTCGTCCTTAGACGAAGTGGCTGATTCAAAGCCCAAACTTCGTCCTTAGACGAAGTGGCTACTCGAAGTACACCGAAAGAAGTTCGTCCAAACTTCGGCTTCGTCTACAAAAAGAAATTCAGCATAAGACGAAGTAACTCCGAAGTACACACTAGTCATCACAAACATCTTGAAGCAAACTTGATTGTACAAATTGAGTAAAGCTTTAGAGAAGTAATGACAAGGAAAATTGTATTTTATTTTCATGAATATCTATTACAATCAAGAAGGGTCCGAGCCCGGAGGCCTACTACTAAAATTGAGGTACTTCTCCACAAAACCTTGACCCGAGCTCGAGCTGGCACCGTGACCGAGCACCGAATCTAGGAAGGCCATTCCTTCACCACGGCCAAAACCTACTCGACCTCGGCTCGGCGGCGCTGATCGACCTCGGCCTCGAGGCGTAGCTCGACCTCGGCCTCTTATAACACGTCGGCCCCCACCTCGCGCCATGATGGCTTGGGTCTGCTCCCGAGTCAAGGCCGCGCTGGGAGATTGTACCCCCTCTAGATTACCCTCCAAAAATGCTTCTGAGGCAGGGTCAAGTCTTATATTCCTGGACTCAATCCACCTCTTCAGCTTCGGGTTCCTCTTCTGCACCGTTTTGTACATGGATCCGAGCTTGAGAAGCGTCTCTTCCTGCTCGCGAACTTGCCAGGAGTCATCGCCGTACTTCTCTCGGTATTTCCTCGCCCGAGCTCGGACCTCCTTTATTTGTGTATGGACCTCGTATATGGTCAAGCCTCCATTTTCGTGAATACGGTCTTCATATTCCGAGTGCTCCTCCACCATGGCTCTGAAAGTCTGGATATCCTCGGTGGCCTGCTTGAACTTATCCTCCAGTTCCAAAAACCTCGCATGCTCCTCGGCGAGCTTCTCCTGAGCCAACCGAAGCTTCGCCTCAAGCTCGGTCTCGATGTTGGTAGCTCGGCTTTTCCAACACGCGGCCTTGACTTCGGCAGCTTCGGCAGTCCGACGAAGCTCATTTATTTCTTGTTCAGAAAGCGAAGTACTGGAGAAGTCAAAAGCAGGCTACAAAAATAAAGTAGAGAATTCAGCAAAAGGCACAGTTCGGTGAAAAGCACTTTTATATACTTGGCAAAAAAAAGCGCCACCCTAATGGCGACGTGATACAAGCTAAAAAAAAAAAAAAAAAAAAAAAAAAACTACTACTGGTCGCCAGCACCAACCTCGGGCCCCCCATCGCCGTCCTCCCGGCCTCCACCAGCAGCCTCGGCAGCGGCCTCCTTGGCCAGATCGGCAATGACTGCTTCAAGATTGTCATCCCGATCTACAGGACAGCGCCGAACTGTCTGCTCGGACAGCAGGGTCCTCTGCTGCGCGAGCCTCTCCACCACCGGGATGGTCGCAATGCACTCTACGAACACCTCCGCGTACTCCCGCAGCATCTCTTCTTTGGTCACCTCTTCATACCCGTACTTGACTTTGTCAAGCTCGGGGTAATCCTTGGCAAACAAGTCAAGCGCTGCCGAAGTAATCGGTGTACTCATAGCGGTCACCAGCTGCGCCGCCACGGTGCCGAAGTGCTTGGAGCGGAAGATCCGCTCAGCAAGCGCTCGCAGCACGCCGCCCTGCTCGGCCGCCGCCCCGGCCATCCTCTCCTTCTCCGAGGCAAGCTCGCCCCTCAGCCCAGCCGCCTCGGCCTCCAGTTCGGCCACCTTCCTCTCCGCCGCCAACAGCTCCGACAGAGTCCGTGCCTCCTGCCCCTCTGCCCTCACCGCCTCGGCCCTCGCCTTCTCGAGCTCGGCATTTAGGGCCCGGAACTGCTCGACTCCGCCGATGACGAAGTGCGAGAGAGCGCTCAGCCCGTCCAGTACCATATCCGCCTCCTGCACAGAACATATTAGAACAGAACAAGAGAAGGAATTAAGGAAATAAATAAAGCTAAATTGTTTCCACTCACCTCGGGAAACGGGGCCCTTTGAGCCGATCCCGACCCGGATGCCCGAGCTTCCAGGCCTCTTACCACCTCCCTCCGAGGTGACGCCAGGTCAATCACGGGCGGAGTCACCTCGGTCTCCTCCCTCTCCCGGCGCGGCGTCTCCTCGGTGGCCGAAGCTACTCTGGGCCTCTTCTTCTTCCTCCTCAGCGCCGTTTGCAAAACTTCGGGATCCACTGCAGAAGCAAAGCAAAACATTAAAATCTAGTTCGGGGAAACGAGGTCAGACAACACAACCCGAAACCTCACCCGGATCCACGTCGGCGACGGTGTCACAGGGGCTCAGCCCGTGCCTCGACAGCTCAGCCTCGGCGTATTTCCTCTTAATCATGCCGAGGTTCGCCAGGCTCGCCTCGACCTCGCCGACAGGATCCACCCTCAGTTGCGGCCCAAACTTGGCCGAGGACCAATCGTGCCGGGGCACTCCCGCTGCTCGGCAGAAGAAAAATTTCTTCTGCCAGTTCGCCACCTTCGACGGGGTGGCCAGCTTAAATTTATTGGTAGGGGAAAGGTATATCCACCCCGTCGGCACACGCTTCACCCTAAAGAAGCGAAGCAAAGAATCTAACGAGGCCGAGCCTCCGCGGCTACCGACCTCTATACAAAAACCGACGATCTGCTTGATCGACGGCGGTGCTAACTGCCCCAAAGGCAGCCTCCACCTCTCCAAAAACTCAACAAAAATGGGACTCAAAGGAAAGCGAAGACCAAAATGCAAATAGTCTTCGTAAACAGTGAAAAAACCTACGGGCGGAGAGCTACCCCTATCCTCCGCCCGAGGACGAACTAACTCCATCGACTCCGGAAATACAAAATTCCGAGCCAGATTCACCATGTGCGAGTCGCTCATGGTGGACTCAAATTCGAGTACCGCATCAGACCCAACCAAGGGCAAAAACTCTACTTCCCTATATACAGGAGGGGAAAAAGCATGGGTAAAAACCCTAACCGAAACCCTCGCCGGAAAATTCCTACTCGGCGAGGGCGACTCTACTACCTCAAGATTGACTGGGGTGCAAGAAGAAGAAGAAGAAGAAGAAGACGAAGAAGCCATAATGGCAAAGACTTACTTGTTGAGAAGATTTGAAGAATTTTTCTCGAGCTCGAAATTGACAATGGCAGAAAGGTAGAGAGCTTTTTCTAAGTTTGGAAAGCGAAAGTAGGGATTGCAAAAGGTGAAAAGTGTTTTTTAGCTTCCGAAAGAAGCTTTTATAAACATCACATCGCCTTTTCCAACCGCCCCTTTTTCAAAATCCCGCCTCTTCGCCTCCTCCTATAGGAAAGTGACGCGTGTCACACGCGACCTTCTACAACAGCTGTCTTCCACCACCACGATTACTACCTCGGCTTCGTCGAAAACTTCACCTCGACTTCAGCAACTACAAGATCTTCACCTCGACTTCGGCAAAAGCGAAATCTTCACCTCGTCCAGATCATCACTTCATCAACCTCGTCAAGATCTCCACTTCGGTGCCGATCTTCTTTTGCGGGGGGGGATGTGATAGGATATGGCCCATCAAATAAAGCCCAACAGAAGCCCAATAGCACCTCAGCCCATGAGAGCAGCTCGGCCCATAAGCCCAGCACCTCGGCCCACTTGTTGCAAACCGCCTCTAAATTATCTATAAATAGTCTCTCAAAGCTAGATAAGAGCGAGGATTTTCTGTACTTTTTGACTCTTGAATCATAATACTAAAGCTCTCTTCTCCCCGTGGACGTAGACTTCATACCGAAGTCGAACCACGTAAATCCCGTGTTATCACTTTCTATACCTCGTACAATCTCACTTCGAAAATTAAGATCGATCAGGTATAAAGGAAACTGAAGGCTTTCAACGAAACAAAATGATACTTCGATAACTGGACCAGTTCTTAACACAGGAGTTTGATTCTGGATCAATAACATTTGTCATAACATCATAACATAAAGGTGTAACACTTTTCAGCAGAAGTAGGATCTACATAAGTTTACATGTGTGAAGACATGTAAACCCCCAAGAGTTCGACAACAAAAGAGACCGACAAGCCATGCAAAGCACCTCCTTTCATCACGTCTCAAACTGCACATTTAGAAATATATGCAGGGTTGAGTA
>JAPKLX010000158.1:675842-704167 GCA_026898415.1 Leonotis leonurus | reverse complement strand
CCAGATAGTTAACAACAGAAGGTTACCAGATAGTTAACAACAGAAGGCAACCAGACAGTCAACTTTTTGCTAGGGCTCAAAGCTGAAGCTAAGGAGAAATTTGAGAAAATGACAGAAGAGATTGCCTCACTTCGCACACTCATCACAACCCTCTTTGATGATGTCAAAAAGGGGGAAATCTCGGGAGGCAAGGGAAGCAGCAAGGGAGGAAATAAAGATAGCAGCAAGAGTTTGAGGTCAGAAGAGGTGGAAATTGCAACAGAACCTACCACACCTCCAAGACCAGACCCTACTCTGATCGGAACAGAAACAGCTCAACCAACATCTCACACTCCCATGGACAGAGGCAAGACCCTGGTGGATGAGGGAGACCAAATTGCTGAACTATTGCTGTTCGGCGTGAGCATGGATCAAGCATGTGATCCAGTGTTCAGAGCGCAGTTATTTAACTTAAATAACAAATAGCTAATCTCTCCAGAACATGATACATGTTAATTACGCTGATTAAGTGTGGTTTCGACATCATCAAAAAGGGGGAAATTCTTGGGAACCCCACAAATATTTTAAAGTTTTGATGATGTTCTCTCGAAAACACACTTGGTATTATTCATGTTTTGTATCATCTCTATTTGGTTTTTATAGACCAGGAAGTTGAACCAGAAAGCTTCAGACAGAAAGCTAAACCAGCAAGTTCTAGACAGAAAGTTGGAACAAGACAACTTTAACAGAAAGTTGAATCAGAAAGCTAAACCAGCAAGTTCTAGACAGAAAGTTGGAACAAGACAACTTTAACAGAAAGTTGAATCAGAAAGTTGAACCAGCAAGTCTTAGACAGAAAGTTGAACCAGCAAGTTGAAGCAAATCAACTTTAACAGAAAGTTGTTCAACCAGAAAGTACTCAACCAGTGTTCTACCAGAAAGAGATTAGAACCAGAAAGGGCATAACCAGAAGGTTCCAAAGACAGTAAAAGTTGAACCAAACCTGTCAACAATGGTAACAGATCAATAGAGCTATCAAAAGCATCAGATGACAATGCCCCGCTCATCATATCTCTTACCATGTAAATATTAAAGACCATCCATCAAGAATTGGAAAGGGAATCACTGATTGACACGAAGAAGGAAAGTAATCACAGACGATCTGCCTTCCATTCATAGAAGATTCAGTCAACGACCCTACAAGGAAAGAAGAGATATAATTGATTGGCAATCCACAAATCAAATCACGCCAATCAACTAACGGCTAGAATTTCAATATTCAAGCCTATATATGTTTGGAGATTTCAAGTCTGATATACGCGAGCGACATATTACTGAAAAACTCTCAAGATATTTACTCTGACATCAGACAAAAGCTTCAAACCGTTCGTGATCGTAATCACACCTCGATTCAAGTCTGTCTTATCGAGAGAGGAAGAGATCTTCGCTAGCTAGTAGTTTTCTAGTGGATTAACGTGAAGGGATCCTGTTTTACAGTAGTTTTCTGTAAGTTGTAAAGGGACACGACCCTTATTCGTGCATAAGTTTCAATCTGCTTTGTAATTGAAACTTGTGGCTCGTTCTCAGCGAGTATAAATAAGAGAGTATCCTAGTAGTGGATATCTAATCTAGTTTGGATTAGACCGTGGACGTAGGGGGTTTCCCGAACCACGTAAAATAACTGTGTTATTTACTTTCTGCATTTATATTCCAGTTGTTTTATTCACTATCTGTCATACTCATTCAAAATGCATTCTTAATCAATCTCCTAAATATTCGATTAAGTTTTCAAAAGGTTTTCTAAACAAAGAGCACCGACTAAGTCCACCATTATTCCGCACACAATATTCGATTAAGTTTTCAAAAGGTTTTCAAAAGGTACAAGGCTGATGCTGAAGATAAAATGGAGAAGATGACAGAAGAGATTGCCTCTCTGCGTACACTCATAACTACCCTCTTTGATGATGTCAAAAAGGGAGAAATCTCAGAAAGCAAAGGAAGTAAAGACAGCAAGAGCGTAAGGAAAGAAATTGACTTGGCAACAGAAATGGGACAGGGAACAGAAACTCCAGCACCAACTCAACCCAGACCTACCACACCTCCAAGACCTGACCCCACCCTACTTGGTACAGAACAACAAGTCTCTGATACACAACGCAGCAAGGGTGACAAAGGGAAGAAACCAGTGGATGAAGGAGATCAAATTGCTGAGTTGCTGTTATTTGGAGTCAGCAGGCATGTGACCCAATATTCAGAACTCAATTTTACAAAGATCAGGCAGAGAGAGAGAGGAAGATAACGGCATAGGAGGCCAAGGAAAAGTCATTCCAAACACCTTTCTCCTCCCCATCATCTGCTGAACGCTCACAACAACAATCCTCCCAATCAACTACTCAGTCCAAGAAGAAGAAAAAGAAACCCTTTGCCTGGAACCTATCTCTGAAGAAGCAGACACCCAACGATGCATGGGTTCCAAAAGGGGATCAAAATGACTGGGAGAAAGTAAAGCAGGGCTTTATTCTGAACAGATACTTCTTGAAGGAGCCTACATATTCAGAGTCAATTCCAGATGAGGACTTCAATAGATATCTGGATAATTTCAGTGACCAGGGCCTCATACAGAGGATCAGAACAGTTGCTTCTGATGCCAAAACTCAGCTCAAGGCCCCGGAGAAAGAATTCATGGTGTGCCCAACAATACCTGGTAGCAACATACCTGATAAGACATACATTCTTAACTACATCAACCAGTTGGCTAAAATCAAGGGCTACAAAATCGATAATCATGACCCGAACTATGCCAAAGTAAGAGACGGGATCTATGAGAGCATCCAGTTAGTATCTGATGTGCAGAGAGAGAAGATGGAGAAGGGCGGTGCAGCCAGATGGTTCTCTTAGATAGACCTTTTCTCTTATTTTTGTGGTTTTGCTCTCTGTTATTTTTTTTTTTGTTGTCCACTTGTACTTATCGATCTGATATCTATTGATGTGGAGCTTTCTAAAGACAAAATCTTATTGTCCAGAATTTTTTTTTATTGTTATATTGTTATTTAACTTAAATAACAATTGGCTAATTTATCCAGAACATGATACATATTAATGTGTTTTGACTGATTAAGTGTGGTTTTGACATCATCAAAAAGGGGGAAATTGTTAGGAACCCCTTAGATAATTTAAGTTTTGATGATGATTCTTGAAAACACACTTGATATTATTCATGTTCTGTATTATTTCTATTTTGTCTCCTTGTAACAACAGAAAGCTGAAGCAAGTCTAAGCAACAGAAAGCTGAAGCAAGTCTAAGCAACATAAAGCTGAAGCAAGTCTAAACAACAGAAAGCTGAAGCAAGTCTAAGCAACAGAAAGCTGAAGCAAGTCTAAGCAACAGAAAGCTGAAGCAAGTCTAAACAACAGAAAGCTGAAACAAGTCTAAGCAACAGAAAGCTGAAGCAAGTCTAAACAACAGAAAGCTGAAGCAAGTCTAAGCAACAGAAAGCTGAAGCAAGTCTAAGCAACAGAAAGCTGAAGCAAGTCTAAGCAACAGAAAGCTGGAGCAAGACAACTTTAACAGAAAGTTGAACCGGCTGAACCAGCAAGTCTTAGACAGAAAGTTGAACCAACAAATCTTAGACAGAAAGTTGAACCAGCAAGTCTTGAACAGAAATTTAGAGCAAGACAATTTTAACAGAAAGCTGTTCAACCAGAAAGTACTCAACCAGTGTTCAATCAGAAAGGCATTAAAACCAGAAAGGGCGTAACCAGAAGGTTCCAACCAAAACAGAAAAAGTTGAACCAAACCTTTCAATGATGGTAACAGATAAATAGAGCTATCAAAAACACCAGATGGCATTGCCCCTTCCATCATACCTCTTACCTCGTCTATATTAAAGCTCTTCCATCGAGAATTGGAAAGAGAATCACTGATTGACACGAAGAAGGAAAGTAATCACAGTTGATCTGCTTTCCATTCATAGAAGACTCAGTCAACGACCCTACAAGGAAAGAAGAGATATGATTGATTGGCAATCCACAAATCAAATCACGCCAATCAACAAACGGCTAGAATTTCAAAATTCAAAGCCTATATATGTTTGGAGTTTTAAAGTCTGAAAAATATACGCGCTACATTAACAGAAAATTCTCAAGCAATTCAATCTCACATCAGACAAAAGCTTCAAACCGTTCGTGATCACAATCACACCTCGATTCAAGTATATCTTATCGAGAAAGGAATGAGATTTTTGCTAGCTAGTAGTTTTCTAGTGGATTAACGTGAAGAAATCCTGTTTACAGTTGTTTTCCGTAAGTTGTAAAGGGACACGACCCTTATTCGTGCATAAGTTTCAATCAGATTTGTAATTGAAACTTGTGGCTCGTTCTCAGCGAGTATAAATAAGAGAGTATCCTAGAAGTGGATATCTAATCCAGTTTGGATTAGATCGTGGACGTAGGGGGTTTCCCGAACCACGTAAAATAACTGTGTTATTTACTTTCTGCATTTTCATTCCTGTTGTTTTATTCACTATCTGTCACTCTCATACAAACTGCATTCCTAATCAATCCTCTAAATACTCGACTAAGATTTGAAAGGTTTATCTAATCAAAGAGCACCGACTAAGTCCACCATTATTCCGCACACAATACACTGTTAGAAAATAAGATCACTCTTACTTTCTGCTTTGTATTACTCACTTGAGAGATTCTGCTTGGACAGAATAAGATTGATTAGATAGTCAATCTGATCTGTCACGTTGAGCAATCTGTAAACCAGAAAGCTTAAGTCTCTCTCCTTAATTAGTCAAGTAAACTGAAAAGTTTGTATTTGGTGTTTTCCCCCCCCCCCCCCCCCCACACACCAAACCTTGCTCTTTCGGGACCAACAGACCAGATCGACTATCTAATCGATCTTATTCTGTCCAAGCAGAATATCTCACGTGAGTAACACAAAGCAGAGAGTAAGAGTAATCTTATTCTCCAACAGTGTATTGTGTGCGGAATAATGGTGGACTTAGTCGGTGCTCTTTGTTTAGAAAACCTTTTGAAAACTTAATCGAATATTTAGGAGATTGATTAAGAATGCATTTTGAATGAGTATGACAGATAGTGAATAAAACAACTGGAATATAAATGCAGAAAGTAAATAACGCAGTTATTTTACGTGGTTCGGGAAACCCCCTACGTCCACGGTCTAATCCAAACTGGACTAGTTATCCACTACTAGGATACTCTTCTTATTTATACTCGCTGAGAACCAGCCACAAGTTTCAAACATAACCTGATTGAAACTTATGCACGAATAAGGGTCGTGTCCCCTTACAACTTACAGAAAAACTACTGTAAACAGGATCTCTTCACGTTAATCCACTAGAAAACTACTAGCTAGCAAAGATCTCCTTCTTTCTCTCTCGATAAGACAGACTTGAATCGAGGTGTGATTACGATTACGAGCGCTTCAGAACACGAACTGGTTGAAATCTTCTCTCAGTAAATGCTTCAATTGGTTGAGATAATTTCTGGGTAGAGTAGCTCGAAATGATAATTTGAACTTATTCGCGTGTATCTGCTGCCAGTCTTTGTTCCGAGCTTTTATAGGTGTAGAATTTTGAAAATTCTAACAGTTGAGTTTGATTGGTTTGGAGTAAATGTGATTACCAATCATGGATAGTGAATCCCTAGATTTTCTCATCTTGCCTTCAAATGAGATTGACAGAATCTTCCAAGTATGGTAAGCAGATCGTTTGACAGATAGCTTTCCTTTTTTTGGTCTTGATTGATTCTCTTCCTTTTGTGGTACGAGGGGCTTAGTTAGACTTTAGGGATTCATAGACATTTTATCTGATTTCAGCATTTGAGTGTAGATCTGGTTGAACTTTCTGGTTGAGAGATTCTTGGTTCAACTTTCTGTCTGAGTTGATTTGCTTCAACTTTCTGGTTGAGTTGCTGTGCTTCAACTTTCTGGTAGAGTTGATGTTCTTCAACTTTCTGGTTGAGGATTTCCATTTCAACTTTCTGTCGGGGTTGAAATGTTCAATTTTCTGGTAGAGTTGATGTTCTTCAACTTTCTGGTTAAGACTTTCTAGTTCAACTTTCTGACTGAGTTTATATTCTTCATCTTTCTGGTTGAGGCTTTCTAGTTCAACTTTCTGTCGGGGTTGAAATGCTTCAACTTTCTGGTTGGGGCTTTCTTTATCACTCTGATCCTTCTGAATGTTGAGGTTCCTATCCCATATAAACCAGATAAAAGTAATACAGAACATGAATAATCCTAAGTGTGTTTTCGAGAGAATATCATCAACATTTAAAATAATTTGTGGGGTTCCCAACATTGCCCATCATGGATTTGAATCCCTAATTGATCATCTTGCCATGTAGAGAAAGATTTGATGAGATCTCCTTGATTATGGTAACAGGTAGCTGATTGATCTCTTTCCATCTTTGAACTCTAATTGATTCTCCTTTCTTCTTTGAAAAATCTTGGTGACGTGGCAAAAGGTGAGATTCTCTCTAAGTACATTGGGTGACGCATTGTATACCCAGATGACTTTTGAGAATATCATATGACTATGCAAAACTTCAGATGACTCATTGTATATCCAAAGATTACATAATCTCTAATAAAGTGATCTGTAAGGGACAGGTTCACTCATCGGGTTGGTTAACTCAGGTCATCTTCACTACCAGCGAGGTGGTCTGGTCCAGGTTTGCTCCTTAAGTTGTTAAGAACAACTGGGTGTAGAGCAAGTTATGTCCAGATTGAGTTGACCTTATCAGGTTGTCTGCTTGCATCAGGTTCGATGGTCTGCTTCCAAGTATCAAAAGACTATCTAAACAGATGACTTCCTATAGGAAAGAATACTTAACGTATTTGGGTCCTTTACAGCTTTAGTCATCACTTAACCTGGTCTAAGAGGTTGGTTTTCTATAGATAAGACTTTATAACTTAGTCTTTTCTTTACAATATACCAACGTTAAAGACAGGTTTGCTCTTAATTAGGTTCACTTATGAATTAAGTGATCTCCCTGTTACAATCTGAGTAGGCTTGGTCTAACAAGCAAGACATAAAATAAATCGAAGTGTTGTTTCGAGAGATCATCATCAAAAAAAAATATTGTGAGGGTTCACAACAATTTCCCCCTTTTTTATGATGTAGAAACCACACTTTACAATATAACCCTAAGTAAAGCATTAAAAGAAATCTTGTTTAAAATACCAGAAGGATTCATCTCGTTTTATTTTATAATGAATAAAAGGTATTTAAAGTTAAGTTTTGGACAAAGAGATATTGTCATCATATAACCCGTCCAAAATATATATATCAGATCAGTTCTTACATGTTACATGATGTATATGTCCAGAGCATAAAACAAAATAACAAGAGACACACAAAAATAGCAGGTTTACATAATATGCAATTAAAACCATTTACTTGTTGGTCTCTTCTTCTGTTTTGCTTGCTCCTTCATCTTCTTCTTTCTCTCTTCAGAAAGCAGTTGAACACTTTCATAGATTCCATCTCTTAATCTTGCATAATTTGGGTCATGATTGTCGATCTTGTATCCGCTGGCTTGAGCAATCAGATTGATGCACTTAAAAATCTCTGTCTTATCTGGCATCGTGCTCCCTTGGATTAATGGACATTGCATATACTCTCTTGCTGGCGCCTTTAGCTCCACTTGAGATGCTTGTTCTGATGTCTTCACTCTCTGAACCAATTCCTTGTCCTTGTAGTCATCGACATATTGCTTGAAATCTTCATCAGCTGGATGGTGAGAATAGGCAGGTTCTCTAAAAAAGTAGCGATTCAAAATGAATCCAGTCTTGATCAATTCCCACTCGACTTGATTTCGATTTGTAACCCAGGGATCAAGTGGGGTTCTCTTCTGCAAAAGTAGTACTCTCCCAAGCGTTCTGAATGTTCCTTTCTTCTTTGCTGGTTGAGCTGGTCTGAGTGCTGATTGTTGAGCTGTTCTGGGTGGTGACGGTGATGAATCAAAGGCTTTATCTTTATCAATTTGCTTGATTTCTCTCTAGAGTTGTCTTTCTCTGTCCTTGTAGAATTGAGCACGGAAAATTGGATCACATGCCACTTCTTTACTTACTCCAAGCATCAATAACTCAACGATCTGATCATCTTCATCTTTCTCTTAGACCATTGGCTTCTTCTCTTTGTTTGGTTGAGCTAATTGTTGAGTGGGCCTGATAGGTGGAGTGGTCTGCTTCCTGGCAGGTTGTCTCTTAGCTGTCTCATTTCCCTTGCCTCCCTTACCTCCTCGACCTACCCCCTTTTCGACATCATCAAGAACCGACTTGATAAGTGTGCGAAGGGAATCGATCTCACTCTCTAGTGCAACTTGCTTCTCTTCTGCATTCATCTTGAAGTTGAGTAAAACTATGATGTTTTGGTTGATATCACTGATCTGGGTACCGTGTCAGTTGTTAACAATAGTCAGCGTTTTGTCATATTCATTCTGGTTCTGCCCCAGGTCATCAACCTTCTTGAAGTAATGACTGATCTCATCTGATGTTGGATAATCGATGTCTGTGAGTGCGTTAGGTAGATTTTTCTTCATGATCTATGTGCATCTTTCCTTTTCAAAAGTATCCAGTTGCTTGTGCAGATCACGAGAGGTGGCTTCCATGATCTCAGCTGATATTGAAATAGTGCTTTGCTTAACAGCTTCTTCAATCCTTATCTTCTGTTGATCTGCAATATTGGCTAGAGATTTTTCTGATCTCCTCAAATTTCTTGTCATAACCCTCCAATCGTAAGTCCAATTTTTCCTTAGCAAGGTCAGATGCATCTCTGTCATCTTGCAGTTTCTTCTCCATTCGTTCAATTTTATCTTTGATTCTCTTCTTGAGTACTCTATCCATATCATCAACATACTCCTTCGGATGGTTATTGAAGTCGGTAAGTACCTTAGTCTCCCTCTCCTAAATTTCATTGCACGTGGCATTCAGATGGTCTTGAACCCTCAAATTGATTAGATCATCAACCTGCTCATTGGTATACGGTCTGGTTTCATCTTGCAGTAAGTCCTCCAAGTCGTAAAAACCAATGCGAAACTTGAGCTTTGCAGCTGCGCCTGGTGTGTACAGGTCGTTTGTACGTTCACCTCTGACAACCTAGCCAACAGGTTCCTCTTTAGCTTCCTCAGCTTGTGCATGTTGCTTCTCCTTTTCTCTCTCCTTCTTTTCCATCTCCTTCTCCTTCTCTGGTTCTTTCTCCATCTCCTTATCTTTCCATGTTGCCTAATTTGGTTGAGATGTAGATGGTTGTTGATCTGGTTGCGTCTCTATTTGGGCTGATGGTGTTGCAGTTTGTGATGTGTTGGGTTGTACTGTTTCTATTGCTTCTGGTATCTCCATTGGTTCACCAATGTGATCTGGTTGAGAAGATGACTCTCCCAGATGCACTTCTTCTTCATCAACAGATTCTGGTATAAAATTAAAAAATTTCATCTTCTCCTTGTAGTATGACTTAAGATCTACTTTCAATTTCCTCGCCTCATGCTTGGAAATTGCTAATATCATCTCATGATATGTCTCCCTGATCTCCACGATCGAAGACACATCAAATATATTTTGAAGAGTGGCCTCTTCAATCTTCAACTCCTCGATAGACTTGATTGTGAGCAGAGAGTCTAGAACCTAAAATTCACTATTCTTGGTTAATAGATAGGTCTTGACGCGACGAGCAGCTGCGTAGCTCTTTGGTGTGAACTTAATTCCGGGAAAATCTTGAAGCACGGAGTGATCTGCTTCATTCTCAATCAATTTTATCACTTCCTCTGCCTGCCTCCTCCTGGTAGTGGCTTCATCAACCTCCTCTTCATCCTCTTCTATCCTCTCCAAGTAATCTGGTGAGGGTGATGGTGAAGCTGTTTTGGCTGGAGAAAAGTCCTCCTGTCGTGGGTAATATGATGATTCTGGGATAACATCCTCCAAAATCTCGCGGTCTAGTGACTCTTCAGGTGAAGCGGGTTGTTGTTTCTTCAACCTCATCTTTTTCTGCTTCGGCTGTGGTGAAGATGTCTCCATCTCTGATGAACTTTCTCACTGTAGCAGAATTAACTGTAGTTGTACTCAATCTACCTATTAACTGGAGCAGAATTCTATTCAATATCTTGACAATGGAGGCCAGATTTGTGATTGATAACAAGAATGACAAAGGACAAGTCGATGAAATATGTGTGAAGCGACAATTAAGGCATGCAAAGAAGATCAGCTTCATGATTGACGCATTCTTAAAGAACCAAACCTGGAAAGAGGCAGTACCTTTCAACCAGCAGCACTCATTGTCAAATGAATAATACCAGCTTGAAATGACACTTGGTTTATCACTTGCTTTGTTTAACAAAGTGAAAGACGAAGTTCATATGAAGTATGTGTTAGAGATGGGAAATTCGAACCCAACTTGGATTGCACCATCCAAGGGGGAACCAAAGAAGGACAAGAAAGAGAAGAATGAGAAATGTAAACTAGCCAAGAGGGCAAGTTCATCAGAGACGGAGACATCTTCACCAAAGTCAAATCAAAAGAAGAGGAGGTTAAAGAAACAACAACCTGCTTCACTAGAAGAGTCACCAGACTACGAGATTTTGGAGGATGTTATCCCATAATCATCATATGACCCAAGGAAAGAGAAGGACTTTTCTCCAGCCAGAACAACTTCACCATCACCCTCACCAGACCGCTTGGAGATGATAGATGAGGATAAAGAGGAGGTTGATGAAGCCACTGCCAGGAGGAGGCAGGCAGATGAAGTGATCAAATTGATTGAGAATGAATCAGATCACTTCGTGCTTCAAGATTTTCCCAGAATTGAGTTCACACCGGAGAGCTACGCAGCAGCTGGTCGCGTCAAGACCTATCTGTTAATCAAGGATAGTGAATTTTATGTTCTAGACACTCTGATCACCATCAACTCTATCGAGGAATTGAAGATTTAAGAGGACACTCTTCAAAATATATTTCATGTGTCTTTGATCGTGGAGATCGGGGAGACATATCATGACTTGATATTAGGAATTTCCAAGCATGAGGCAAGGAAATTGAAAGCATGACTATAAGGAGAAGATGTAATTTTTCAATTCTGTACCAGAATCAGATGATGAAGAAGAAGTGCATCTGGGAGAGTCATCTACTCAATCAGATCACATTGATGAACCTATGGAGATACCTGAAGCAGCAGCAACAGCATAGCCCAACACATCACAAATTGCAACATCGACAGCCCAACCAGAGACACAACCAGATCAACAACCATCTACTTCACAATCAGCACAACCAGATCAGCCATTTGTATCTCAACAAGATTTGGGAGTAGGGAGAGATATGGAGATGCAGAAAGAACCAAAGAAGGAGAAGAAGATGGAGAAGGAGAAGGAAGGAGAAACAACCTGCACAAGAACAGATTAATGAACCTACTGCTGAGGAGGCTGAAGAAGAATTGGTTGGATAGGTCATCGGAGGTGAACCAACCAACGAATTATACACACCAGGTGCAACAGAGAAGCTAAAAGTGCATGTTGGCTTTTGGGATTTGGAAGATTTGTTGGAGCAGATCCAGAGTGATTATGATAAAACACTGACTACGGTTTACAGCACTCACTAACCAGATCAGTGAAGCAAACTAGAACATCACCTTTTTACTCAACTTCAAGATGACTGCAGAAGAGAAGCAAGCTGCACTAGAGAGTGAGATCAACTCCCTTCGCACACTTATCAAGTCAGTTCTTGATGATTTCGAAAAGGGGGAAGGTCGAGTAGGTAATGGAGGCAAGGGAAATGAGACAGCTAAGAGACAACATGCCAGGAAGCAGACCACTCCACCTATCAGGCCCACTCAACAACCAGACAAAGGGAAGAAGCCAATGGTTGAAGAAAAAGATGAAGGCGACCAGATTGTTGAGTTATTGATCCTTGGAGTAAGTAAAGAGGAGGCGTGTGATCCAATTTTCTGTGCTCAATTCTACAAGCATAGAGAAAGACAGCTCCAGAAAGAAGCCGAGCGAGCTAAGATAGAGAAAGCCTTTGATCCACCATAGTCACCACCCCAGAGCAGCTCAAAAATCAACACCCAGACCAGCACAACCAGCTAAGAAGAAATGATCATTCAGAATGCTTGCCAGCATATTACTCTTGCAGAAGAGAACACCACGAGATCCCTGAGTTGCAGATAGGGATCATGCCGAGTGAGAATTGATGAAGACTGGATTCACTTTGAATCGATACTTTTTGAGAGAACCTGCCTATTCTCACCAGTTTGCTGATGAAGATTTCAAGTAGTATGTCGATGATTACAAGGACAAGGAATTAGATAAGAGAGTAAAGACAGCAGCACAAGTAGCTCGAGTGGATCTTAAGGCACCAACAAGATAGTACATGCAATGTCCACTAATTCCAGGGAGCATGATGCCAGATAAGACGGAGATTCTCAAGTGCATCAATCTGATTGCTCAAGCCAGAGGATAAAAGATCGATAATCATGACCCCGGTTATGAAAGAGTAAGAGATAGAATCTATGAAAGTGTCCAACTGATCTCGGATGAAAGAAAGAAGCAGATGAAGGAGGAGGCAAAACAGAAGAAGAGACCAGCATGTAAATGGTTTTCAATTGCATATCTTGTAAACCTGCTAATTTTTGTGTGCCTCTTGCTATTTTGTTTTATACTCTGGACTGGAACATCATGTAACCGGTAAGAACTGATCTATTAGGTCTCGGAAGAACAGGTGTGATGTATTGGGGGGGGGGGAGAATACACCACAATCCAACTTTCTCGCGATTGGCTATGAACAACAGATTGAGAAGCAGCTTGCTGTTTATACCAGAACAACTCGCTTGGATTAGCAGTCGATCTCCTCTGATGTAGAAAGAGATCCAACTGCTCAAGTAAGTTCTCAATACAGAGCGTGAGTAATCTGTCAAGGAGCAAATAGACTGGCAGCTGGCTGGAGCATACCAAACGATCTGTCCAAGTACATATCATGTGCGGAAGCTGTGTATATGTTGTTGGATGCTCTTATACTTAGAAAATATATTTTGTTTATATCGAGTGTTTTTTAAGAGATTGATTCTAGATGCACAACTCACTTAATTAGATAAGCTCGCTGGTGAGTGATAAACAAAAAATTAAAGAAATGCAATGCAAAGTATAAAAGAACACACAATATTTAACGTGGTTCGGGAAACCCTCTACATCCACGATCGATCAAAGCTAGATCAATGAATCCCTTAACCTTGGATCCCTTGATTATTTATCCTCATTGAGTACGAGCCAAAACTCACTTATTTATTCTCGTTGAGTACAAGATTGCAACTCTCTTATTTAATCTCGCCGAGTACGAGATCTGGGTTTGGTTTTATAATCGTTCTTCCTCCAAGCTTTTGGCTTTGGAGGAAAATAGAACTATGGGCTTTGAAGGCTCAAATCTAAGATAAGTTCTAGCGGGTTTATCTTCAGAACTATGGTGATTTCTCACTAATTTACAACACTTAAGAATGTATATGATTTATATCTAGTGTTAAATAAATTTATGGAAAACTAGAGAGAGAATCTTGTGGCGTTGAAGCTTTTTCTGGGTAATGTCATGAACACACGAACACCATTTCTAAAGAAGTCTTGAAATGTATATAGGCATATTTGAATTATATCCATTGGATGTCTTTACAGCTTTTGATGTAAGCATTAAATGCTCTTTTGATCGTTGGTTGCTGACTGTACTTCTAACCGTTGGAGTTTGTCATATGTAGATGTTGACGTGGCATAAGACATGTATGCTTATCAATTTAGGCAGATTCTAGCTTCCTCCAACTGGGATGAGGAGCTCGTTTGGACTCCATAAGAACAAGTGGATCAAAACAACCTGTAGTTCAGCAGGTTGTATCCAATAAAAATTGAGCTGATTCCTCATGAATAACAGATCGATTTGCTATCGATATGTTCGATCGATCTGTTATACACATATCGTTTTTCTTAAGTTTCTTCTCGCACAGCTAGTTGTCCATCTCACAATGCAGCTCGTTTGTGCACTTGTTGATCGATCTGTTAGACACAGGTCGTTTGTAACGATCTGTTCCTTGTATATTTTCTTATGCAGCTTGATGTCAACCTGTTCGATACAAGGTTGATTCAATCACGATGCTTGTTGGTCTTTTTATCGACCTGTCCATCGATCTAACAATTTGTCCTCGATCTAAAGATCTGTCCTCGCTCTAACGATCTGTACTCGGTAAGTATGCTGACCTCCTGTTCGATAAAATAAATGCAATAAAAACTAAGTCTAGATTGATCAGGTTAGTCATATGAACAGATTGTTACATCAGCCTATTCTCACATTTTGACTTAACCTTCTATGTAACAAGGTCGATCTTTATAGCACAGATCGTTAATTTAATATGGTCTTATGAGTTGATCTCCTTTGTAATAGATAGAACAAATAAGATCAATCTCTATGATACAGGTTGTTAACTCAACATGATCTTACAAATTAGTTGATCTACTATTGTGAACACAAATGGTTCCTATGGACACCATCTGTCTTTCATCGATCTGTCCTTACACTTAACCATTTGTAAAGTCTATCTAATCTAGACACAAATAAAGCATAAACACCTAAGCATCAATAGATATTAAAGCGTAAACACAATTTAATTAATGATTTCCACAATCATCAAAAAAGGTTCCTAACATGATCTGATGAAAATATCTCTTTGTCCAGAACTCATTTTAATGTTTTTTATTCGTTATATATTATAACGAGATTAACCCTCCTGGTATTCAAACCAGATCGATCTTATCGCTTTACTTAGGGTTATATTATAAAGTGTGGTTTCAACATCATCAAAAAGGGGGAAATTGTTGGGAACCCTCACAATATTTTTGTTTAGATGATGGTCTTTCGAAACAACACTTAGATTTATTTTTATGTCTTTCTTGTTAGGCCAAGCCTGCTCAGATTGTAACAGGGAGATTGTTGGTCCCGAAAGAGCAAGGTTTGGTGTATGGGGGGGGGGGGGAATACACCAAATACAAACTTTTCAGTTTACTTGACTAATTAAGGAGAGAGACTTAAGCTTCCTGGTTTACAGATTGCTCAACATGACAGACCAGATTGACTCTCTAATCAATCTTATTCTTTCCAAGCAGAATCTCTCAAGTGAGTAATACAAAGCAGAAAGTAAGAGTGATCTTATTTTCTAACAGTGTATTGTGTGCGGAAAAATGGTGGACTTAGTCGGTGCTCTTTGATTAGAAAACCTTTCAAATCTTAGTTGAGTATTTAGAGAATTGATTAAGAATGCAGTTTGTATGAGAGTGACAGATAGTGAATAAAACAACTGGAATATAAATGCAGAAAGTAAATAACACAGTTATTTTACGTGGTTCGGGAAACCCCCTACGTCCACGGTCTAATCCAAACTGGATTAGATATCCACTACTAGGATACTCTCTTATTTATACTCGCTGAGAACGAGCCACAAGTTTCAATTACAAATCTAATTGAAACTTATGCACGAATAAGGGTCGTGTCCCTTTACAACTTACAGAAAACTACTGTAAACTGGATTTCTTCACGTTAATCCACTAGAAAACTACTAGCTAGCAAAGATCTCCTTCCTTTCTCGGTAAGACACACTTGAATCGAGGTGTGATTGCGATCACGAACGGTTTGAAGCTTTTGTCTGATGTAAGATTGAATTGCTTGAGAATGTTTCAGTAATATAGGGCTAGCTCACATCAGACTTTAAATCTTCAAACATATATAGGCTTTGAATTTTGAAATTCTAGCCGTTTGTTGATTGGCGTGATTTGATTTGTGGATTGCCAATCAATCATATCTCTTCTTTCCTTGTAGGGTCGTTGACTGAATCTTCTATGAATGGAAAGCAGATCAACTGTGATTACTTTCCTTCTTCGTGTCAATCAGTGATTCTCTTTCCAATTCTTGATGGGTGAACTTTAATATTGACGTGGTAAGAGATAGGATGAGAGGGGCATTGTCATCTGGTGGTTTTGATAGCTCTATTGATCTGTTACCATTATTGACAGGTTTGGTTCAACTCTTTCTGTTTTGGTTGAAACCTTCTGGTTACGCCCTTTCTGGTTTTAATGCCTTTCTGGTTGAACACTGGTTGAGTACTTTCTGGTTGAACAACTTTCTGTTAAAGTTGATTTGCTCCAACTTTCTGTTCGAGACTTGCTGGTTCAACTTTTCTGTCTAAGACTTGCTGGTTCAGCTTTCTGTCTAAGACTTGCTGGTTCAGCTTTCTGTCTAAGACTTGCTGGTTCAGCTTTCTGTCTAAGACTTGCTGATTCATCCGGTCCAGCTTTCTGTCTGAGACTTCTTTCATCTTTCTGTTTGAAGCTTTCTGGTTCAACTTTCTGTTAAAATTATCTTGCTCCAACTTTCAGGTACTTAGACTTGCTTCAGCTTTCTGTTGCTTAGACTTGCTTCAGTTTTCTGTTGCTTAGACTTGCTTCAGCTTTCATCTGTTACAAGGAGACAAAATAGAAATAATACAGAACATGAATAATATCAAGTGTGTTTTCGAGAGAACATCATCAAAACTTAAATTATTTGTAGGGTTCCCAACAGAGATCACTTAATTTATAAGTGAACTTTATAGGGAGCAAGCATGTATTTCATTTTAACGTTGGCATATTGTAAAGAAAAGACTAAGTTATAAAGTCCTATATATAGAAAACCAACATCTTAGACCAGGTTAGCTGATGACAAAGCTGTAAAGGACCCTGTTGGGAACCCCACAATGTTTAGTTTTGATGATGTTCTCTCGAATCACACTTAGATTTATTTCTGCTTGCTAGGTCTTGATCTGTTCTAATTGTACCAGATCACTAACATATAAAGTGAATCTGATAGAGAACATGATCTTTTAGAGAATGACTTGAAATGTAAAGGAGTACATCCTATAGAAGTCATTATGTCTTCTTCTTGTTCGAGGACCAGATCAACAGCAGATTACAAGCAGCAGATGATCTGTCCGAGGGTCACTCGATCTGATTGGCATGAAATTATACACAGAGAGTGCAACCATGCTTTGGAGCATTCCGTCAAACCTTCCAAGGCAAGATGAGATATTCTGGGATTCAATTTTCTGATTGGCAATCAACATCTACATCAAGCCAATCAAGACTAACGGTTAGAATTTCAAAATTTTACACTTACAAAAGTTTGGAACCAACACTAGAAGAGTACGGATACTATTATCAATGATCAAGAAAGTTGTTACTCTGCCCAAAAATCAACTCATTCTTCAAAGTTCTATTTGAGAAAATTTCAACGCACCAGATCGTGTTCTAAGTCGTTCGTGATTGAAATCACACCACTCGATTCAAGTCTATCTTGAAACTTGTGGCTCGTTCTCAGCGAGTATAAAGAAGAAGAGTATCCTAGTAGTGGATATCTAATCCAGTTTGGATTGGACCGTGGACGTAGGGGGTTTCTCGAACCACATAAAATAACAGTGTTATTTATATTTTGCATATTTACTTGCAGTTGTTTATTCATTAATCAGCACGTCCATAGCAATCTGCATTCTTAATCAATCCGCTAAATTATTCGGTTAAGTTTTGCAAAAGTTTTCTAATAAAGAGCACTGACTAAGTCCACAATATTCCGCACACAACACTCTGTTAGAGAACAAGATTACTATTGATCTCAGCTAAGTGTTTTTCACAAAAGAGTATCAATCTGGACAGATTGTGATCGATCTGGTTGATCAAATTTGAGCAATCTTCTTACATAAAGCTTAAACTCTCTAAGCAATTAGTCAAGTAAACTGAAATGTTTGTATTTGGTGTATTCCCCCCCCCCCCCCATACACCAAACCTTGCTCTTTCAGGACCAACAGACCCAAATACGTTACATATTCAGTCTTATAGGAAGTCATTTGTTTAGACAGTCTTCTGATATTTCGAAGTAGACCAGCGAACCTGATGCAAGCAAACAACCTGATAAGGTAACTCAACCTGGACCTAACCTGTTCTACATCCAGCTGTTCTTAACAACTTAAGGAGCAAACATGGACCACACCACCTCGCTGGTAGTGAACCTGACCTGACTAGCCCGATGAGTGAACCTATCCCTTACAGATCACTTAATTAGAGATTATGTAATCTTCAGATATACAATGAGTCATCTGAAGTTTTGCATTAGTCATCTGATATTCTCAAAGTCATCTGGGTATACAATGTATCACCCGATGTACTTAGAGATAATCTCACCTTATACCATGTGTTCGGAAGCGGACTCCAACACCTCCCGCAAGATGGGTTCTCTGTGTATGGTACCCGAGAGAGCTTATGGGAGTGCGGCCTGCCTTAGTCAAAAAGGGCCTGCACTATCATTATTGATGAGAGGTTAAAAGAATAGTTTATTAGTACTCATACTAACATGGTGCATCATCTTTTCAGGTGACCCCTTAGTAGAAACTCCAAGGTTAAGCGTGTTTGGCTTGAAACAATACTATCATGGGCGCTCCTGATCCAATACCACATCACCAGGATTTTCAAAGAAGGAAGGAGAATCAATCAGAATTAAAAGAAGGAAAGATATCAATCAGCTACCTGTTACCATAATTCAGGAGATCTCATCAAATCTTTCTCTACATGGCAAGAGGATCAATAAGGGATTCAAATCCATGATTGACAATCAACATCTAATTCACACCAATTAACCCAACAGTTAGAATTCAAATTATGTGCCTATAAAAGCTGCGAACAACATCTGGAAGATACACTTTTTCATACGCGCGATCATCAAATTTTCTAAAGAGCTGAAACGCTGTTGAGAAGTCTACGCAAATTGAAGGATTCAACGAGAAGATTTCTCATTCTAGAACTGTTTGAAGCCGTTCGTGAACGTAATCACATCCAACTTCGATTCAAGTCCGCCTTTTCGAGAAGGAGAGTTGATATCTTCGCTAGCTTAGTAGTTTTCTAAGTGGATTAACGTGAAGGAATTAAAGCAGATTTATCTACAAGATGTAAGAGACACGATCCTATTTGTGCACAACTTTGATTGGAACTTGTGGCTCGTTCTCAGCGAGTTTAAAGAAGAGAGATTATCCTAGTAGTGGATATCTAATCTAGTTTGATTGGAATGTGGACGTAGGGGGTTTCTCGAACCACGTAAAAGCATTTGTGTTCTTTACTTTACGTATTTTATTATTCAGTTGTTTTATTCACTAACCCTTCATTTGCACACAAAATTTGCATTGCTTTAATCAACTCTTAATATATTCTACTAAGTATTTACAAAAGTTTTCATATAAGAGAAATAGATTAAATCCACCACATGTCGCACACTACACAGCTTAAGACACAAGATCACTCTTGTTTTCTTACCTGCGTAACTCACGAGATAAAAACTATTTGGACAGATCGAGTGTGAACTTGGTCTGTCATCTCAAGCAATCTCCTTTCGAGAAAGCTTAATCACTCCAGTTAATTTACCAAGTTAAACTGAAAAAGTTGGAATTTGGTGTTATTCCCCCCCCCCCCCAACCTTGCTCTTTCGGGATCAACAAAGTCCATTTATGGGCTTAAGCAAGCCTCACGGTCATGAAACCATTGTTTCGATCAAGTTATCAAGTCCTATGGATTTAATCAGTACCCTGACGAAAGCTGTGTGTACAAGAAATGTGAGGGTAAAGCAGTTGTTTTCTTGGTGTTATACGTAGATGATATTCTATTGATCGGAAGTGTCAAGAAGATGTTGTCGAACGTTAGAGCATATATGTCCAAGGTCATGGGAGATGCGGGACACATTCTTGGGATCAAGGTCATCTGTGATAGATTAAAGTGAATGTTCTCCTTATCTGAGGAGTCCTATATCGAGACCGAATATCAGTCTAACCCTGGAAATGGACATTGGACAGCGGTAAAGAACATACTCAAGTACTTTAAACGGACTAAGGAATATTGTTTGGTTTAGCAGGCTGATTCATTATACCCTTTGGGTTATACCGATTCTAACTTTCAGACGATCAGGACTCAAGGAAATCTACCTCTGGGTATGAATTTACTTTGGGAGGCAGAGCCGGGACATGGAGAAGTGTGAATCAGAAATGCATCGTGGACTCCACCATGGAAGCTGAGTACGTGGCCGCATCTGAGGCTGCAAATGAAACAATTTGGCTCAGGAGCTTCTTGATGGACCTAGATGTGATTCTGAGTATGCCGGCGAGTATCACAATCTATTGTGATAACTCTGGTGCAATGGCAAATTTAAGGGAACCACGGGGCCACAAGAGAGTAATAAAATTGAGAGAAAATATCACATTATTCGTGATATTGTAAGGAGGGGTGACATAGTGGTGATGAAGATAGCGTCAGAGGACAACCAGACAGATCCCTTCACGAAAACCCTGAACGGGAAGACGTTTGGGAATCATGTAGAGAGATTAGTAGTACGACGTGTTATAGACCTACTTTAGGTATAAGTGGGAGAGTTATATGTCATGCGACACAGATATTTGTATACTCTAAAGCATGTTTGAGTATAAGTGGGAGATTGTTAGGGTTTGTATACCTCAAAGAATGCTTTATGCTTAGACGATGTATCAGACTTGTTTTCAATTTCACTTTAATGAGAATAAATGTTTCTATCATTGGTTTGTTATTTATTATTGTTATATATTGAATTTCAAACAAGTCCATTTATTACAATTGTAGACTGTGTGGTGGATCGATGATCACGGAAGGTAACACAGTCAGCTCCTTTATAATATAAATTCATAGTCTAGACAGACTTGCACAGTCTAGTCGGTAAAGGTTGCGATATCAGCCCGCAGAATAATGTCGGTATGTATAAGTGGATACACATACTTTGCGTATACATATTGAGAGGTTTCACAGTGAGATAAGTTCTAACGTGCTGATACTTAGAATGAGGTCTCAAAAATTAATTCATTTCTTAATCTGTGATGATGACATTAGTATAGGCTGTTGATTATACGTTGCTTTGATTCATCTATGCTTGCGGGTTTTTCATAACTCTAAATAGTGATGTTTTGGGCGGTAGTAATTGGATTGCCAGAAGTACTCGACTTTCAGTCGTGCAGAATCGCGTCTCGGTGACACGAGGTTATTAAATCTGTGTGAGACGTTCAGAAATGTTTATTGCATAAGAAACCTCGCCGATGGGAATTTATTTCATATGTAATAATAAAGATCTGAACCGGTCACTCACGAATAAATATATTAATTAAGTGTGACTTGTTAACTAACTCAATTAATTAATGGATTTAGAAAATTTTAAACGCGGGAAATAATTAATGACAAAAGGGTTACGTCCGTAATTCGAATGAATCAAGATGAGTTCAATATTTATCCTATAGTGGAGTTGATAAATATTTATAATATAACTGCACTTTATTGCGTTTACATGGAGTAATTAATTGGAGGAAAAATTAATTAATTTAAGTCTAAAGGTGGGCCAAACAATTAATTAAATTCAATTGGACCGAAATGAGACATTTAATTAAATTATGAATTTTTTCAAGCCCATATTAATTTTAATATAATTCAAATTCAAATTTGAATTATAGTTGTAACCGCAAGAGATAAAAGTGGGGATATGGTTCTATTATTTGGGATCTAATTCATTCTCCTTAGAAGCCTTATCCTAACCCACAATATCTATAAAAGGAGCATAAAGAAGGAGTCGATTTCTCACTCCTATCACCCTAAAATTGGACACCCCTTGAAGTTCTAAGAATCCAATTTTCGAAAATCAAGGAAGCATTCCAAGCTTCGATTTTCGTTCTTCTTTTCTCCTACATTACTAGATAGATTCTCCCACACGATATTCTAGTAAGTAGATTGAGAATAGGATAGAAGTTCCTAAGGTTGGTACGTGGGAGACCGAGAAGAAGATTCGAATCGGTGTGGATTTCAGTTCGATAGTCAACGATTCAAATCGTTTCTCCACAAGCGGAGAATTTTCTTTGGAGAAGGTTTAACGTTTATTTTTTTCGCAATTATATTCTCCTATGTGCATACGAATTAAGTATTCATGTAATAAATTAATCCACGCTCTTGCATTTGGTCATTAGTCAAATCCTCAAGCATGATGTTCCCTACTTCCTCCAGATCGTATACTTCATGAATCATCTTGATCATAGTGATTCGCAAGTTGTCTTCTTTATTTTTGTGGATAAGGATTTGCACCGAGTATTCACCTCACTCGTTTTCCATCCATGAGCAGTAAAACAAAGTGACCTTCCTTGGGAGATGGAAATCTGGAATGGCTGTGATGATTTTATGGAATCCTATAAATAACACAAAATTTTGTTAAGTATTGATCATATATATAATTAGCAAATTAACTGATCGATAGAAACGATCTGTCAGTTAGAAGATCGTTGAATTCATGTACATTCACATACATTATCATATCGAAATTATCACCGATAAACACTTGTTAACATGGAATTAAACATGATTAATGTAATTAAGGTGCGTATTACGCATAAATCAACATCTGCATAGGTTTACCATGTTTATGAACATACAAACCTTGTACTAATTACAGAATAAATCATGCTTAATCACCAATATAACATCATTTAAAACATGCTTACAGACATTTAATCGTTGCAACACAACTCAAGCTCATCATTAACATGCCAATAAACAATATTACCAAGAACTTAAGAACATTTTCATCAGTAACCATAGAACATGCTTTTATCATACATAATCATCTTAAATCTTGACAAAACACTACTAAGATGCAAACCTTTGCAAGCTTGAATCCTAGCAAACAGCACATCAAGGATTCGAAACGAGTGGCAAGATGAAGTAGATGATGCAGAAATGACTATGAGCATGGATTTTGAAAATGGGTATAGGATTTCTAGAAACTTGGTTGCAGAAGATTTGAGAGAGAAAAAATGGCGATTTCTTAAGAACTTGAAATTTCAAAAGCGTAAAGAGGAAAGCGGTCAAACACACACACACACATATATATATGTATATATATATATACACACATTTGACGAATGCTTGAGATTAAAAGCACAAAATTTAAAGTCATTCAACGGTTGAGATTTCTCCCTGATTTTAATCATTTCCCGTCTAATCTACAATTTTTCTACACATGCCATGTCCTTTGACATTCTCTCTATCCAAAAGTGTCACTTCACTTCCTCGATACGTGTACCGAGGTATGCAGTCATTTAATATTGAAGTCTTTTGGCCTTACTTTTTCTGACAAAAGTTGCCTTTTAACATTATATTAGTATATATATTTCAATAAATGATCATCCAACCGCACCGGACATTTTTAACATATCCACGAATAGTGTGGCATATATGTAGATAAATAATAAATATTTTAAAAAAAGTTCATTATTTCTTACTTTTCATGGAGTTTATTTATGGTATAATTAAATATTTATTCAATATAAAATAATAAAAATTAATTGTATTGAATCATATACTTATGTGATATTGATACTTCATCCGTGATCATAATCTCCACGATTTAAAAAAAAAGAAAATAATTTAAGATTAAGTCAATCAACATATTATAATGAATGATAGTTAACATTTAAAACTTTATTTCTCTGTGATCCAACAATTATATATATACTAGCTTCTTACTAATGCATGCATTTATATATTTTGATTTTGATTTATATAGCTAGCTACATATGTAGACATGTAACAAACTACTACAAATATTTATGGCGCAGAAAGCCATATATATAAATTCATACCACTGGAATATGTTGGGAACCCCAAAAATTTATTTAAAGTTTTGATGATATTTCTCGAACAACACTTAGTCGTTTTTATGATCTCAGAAAACCAAGTAGTCATTGTTATTTGTTAAGGAATGTGTTTAAGTATAAAAGAAGCAGATCGTTTTTCATTTACTTAACGATTTGTATTATTCTTTTAAAAAGCCTTCCTGGACACAATGATTACTAAGATAACAAGTATTTTCTAAATTGTATAGACAGCTTGTTTTTAAAGTATTGAGCAGATCGTTTTTAGAAAAAATAACGATATGCTTCAAACTTATCACCTAGTTGTGTTAATTGAAATCCTTGTAAGAAAATCCTTGTAAGAAATCCTTGTATGAAATCCTTGTAAGAAATCCTTGTAAGAAAATTAACCATAGCAAGAATGATATACGCACCACGGTGATAGAAATGATACTTCAAACTTATCACCTAACTGATGAAGGGGAGATCGTTGTTGAAGAAGTCACGGATGAACAAATTCAACAAGCAATTGACATCATGGTTGCTCAACCTTTTACATGGACTGGGAAGGCATTTAACAGGGGGTTAATGCTTCCTAGTTACCGCCTGCTCCTCGACTACGTCCAGAGGGTGTTTCTTGGACACTAAGGGACGTATGATTCAGTTACATCGGGAAAGCTCAAAATCATGACGGCAATATTTTTCAATCTCAAGGTAAATTGGGCCAGGTCACTACTCAAACTCATTGTTGATGAGGAACAACAGATAATTATACGACAAGACACTGATGGGAACTGTACATGGATCAATATCAAACGACCTCTCCGTTTTTCCACCAAGCTCAGCACCATCATCGCTGGCTACTTTCAAAAGGACAAATGGCTCAAATCGGTGGAATTTAGCAAAGACAGGATCTTGCCAAGGACGAGGCACAAGATAGAGATGACATTAGGGATAGCATCTCAGATTTTCTTGAAGGTCACTGATGACAAAATCAAGCAAGCCCTGATTTGGATCTGGAAATCAAATAAGGAGTGGGTGATTCCTACCAAGAAACCAGAAACTGTTGGAGAGGCCGCTGCAGCACAAACACATGAGGAAGTCATTGTTGATCGACCTGTCAAAAGGAAAGCAGCTGGTAATCCTAAACCAGCTGTTGCGGCTAGAAAGGTGAAAAAGCCTAGCAAGGAGTCTTCTCCCGTGGTTAAGCCACAAAAGAAGAAGGCCCCTAAAAAGGTGACTCGGAAGGAGAAATCTAAGCCCACTGCTCGCAACCTCGAAGACGAGTTGGATGCTACAGTCGTTGAACAAGAAAGGGAACCAACTGCTCTGGATATAAATGAGGCTGATGTAGAGATCGATACACATGAGCAGCCCGCTGCTGAACTTAATGAAAGGCTGAGAGGAGCTCAGTTAATTTTTCACCAACTCCAAGAGAAAGCCACTGATGTGGTAGTAAAATCCATGCATGGGATCCACCTGACCCCAACCACTTTTGAAATGGCTCAACGCTTCCAAACTTACTTAGAAATTCGTGATTGCAAATTCTATATCTTGGAAGCCATCCTACTTCTTTTCTCCATAAACGAGCTGAAGTTAGAGGAGAGCAAGCTGCTCAAATACTTCGGTTTTCTGGATGTCCCTGATGCTCGTCAATACTTTCGCACATATGTGCTAACAAAAATGAAGGAGGAGGCCGTCACGTTGAAAGTCGATCTGGCTCCTTATTATGAAAATGAACAAGACTTATACAACTTTGCTGTGGACTTATAGTCTGGAGATTTTGACGACATCTTCAATTTTGAAGAAAAGACTGTGGAGAAGGAGAAATCACATGCCACAACATCTAATACACAGCCCGCTGATGGGGCTAACATGGAAAAACCAACTGCTGATCCAACTGCTCACACAATTGAACTAACTGCTACTGCGGAGGAAGTAGTTGAAATCAGTATCGAGGAACCATCTGCCCAAGCAGAACCCACTGATGAGTCTCCTAAATTAAAGAAAATCAAAAAGGGGCGATACCCATTGTTGTTGGACCACAGGTGGACGCTGAGCCGACTGATGAGGTTTATACACAAGGCACACCACCAGATGGATTCAGGCAGCACGATCTAGAGGAAATACTCACTACTTCTCTAGGGCCACAGATGCCTCAAGAACAGTTGAGCGAACTTATTCATCTCCATATCAACAATCAATCTACCGCCATCGCAAAATTTATTTATTCTGCAGCAGAAAAAGCCATACGCACTGTTGAAAGCAACTTTCGATTAGCTCATGATAACTTATCCAGCGAGCTGCACAAGGACTTGAATAGTGACCGAGAAGTGTTTGACAAGTTCAAGGAGGAAACCAACACCAAAATTGAAAATTTTCAAGATGAAGTTAACACTTTCGATCAGAAGATGAAAAATGCCGAAGGCAAAATGGTGGAGGTTAAGAAGCATGTGGAGCAGCAGTATGCTGATATGGAGAAAACCACCATTCCTGCTGTGGTCAAGAATGAACTGTCTACTCTACTTAAAGAAAAATTGAAGGATGTTGATGTGGTTACAGGTGATGAAATTTTCAAACTTAACAAAACCATCACGGACATGAAAGTAGCACACAGCGAGCTGTCAGTTAATTTCCATGCACATCTCAAAGACACATTGAAGCAATTCAATGAAGTCACTGGAAACATTTCCACATTCTTGCAATTCAAAGAAGATGCAGAGATCAAATTCAAAGCACTTCATGATGAGCTGGCTTCCCTCCGACTCATCATATCCAAGAATTTCCTTGATGATGTCGAAAAGGGGGAAGGTAAAGATGTTGTCCAGCCCGCTGCTCAAATCAAAAAGAAACCAACTGCTGCTGCTAAGAAGAAGAAAATGACAGCGAAGCAGGCAGCTGATGCGAGATTGCTGCAACATGAGAATGAGGAGAAGCAAAGAAAGATGGAAGAAGATGCACGCACTGCAGCAAATAGAAAAGGAAATAAAGTTGTAACAGAAGCAGATGAAGAAGAGGAGATGTTTTGGCTGGCTATAAGGCAGAGCAGATCGCTGATTCTGAATTTTGGAAATTATGGAGAGCTGAGAAACAAAGGAAAGGCAAAATGGAGGCCAAATATGAGGATGACAAGATTGAAACTCCAGATGAAGAGGCCGATGAGCCATCAAATCCGATGTTCAAATTCTTCGAAAAATTCCAGCTAACTGAACCTCAAAACTTAACCTGGCTTCACAGCAAGAAGGCTTCTCAATGGAACAAGCTGGTAAAAGAATTCATCATGCAGCACTACTACCTAATGGATCAAGATGTACAAGGTGGATCAATTGACGACCTGTTCAGAGAATTCCTTAGTCAACATAAAAATCAAACATTCATCGAATACTTGCACAGGCAATCTCCCATGATGAATGTATCACTAACTGCTCCAAAGAAAACAATGCTACTTTACCGAAGGATATCTGGAACCACAGAAGTTGATCACACTGCAGTTTTAAATGCCATTAATCGATCTGCTCAACTCATGAACTATCCCATCGACTTTAACAATGCAGATTATAGAAGATTGTTTAATGGGATTTATGCAAGTTTTGGTGTGCCTTCGGAGTTAAGGCGTAGAGACATGGTTGAAAAGAGAAGGGCTCAGTTGGTTGAACATCAACGACGACAATCCCAATCAACTGAGAAGAATGAAAGTCAACCACCTCCTCAACAATGAAGACATGTTCTTTACCTTTGGATTCAAACTTTTTGTATTAGCAGCTAGCTGACATGAAATTAATCTCTCTATCACTAATCTGCTACTCTATCAATAAAGCTTAAAGTTCTTGGTTTTGAAAAACAACCTGATGACAATATCTCTTTGTCCAGAAAATATTTTTATACTGATTTATTTAATGATTTATATTTATACATTCTAACTGCCTGCCATATTAAATCTGTTGTTTTCAACACTTAAAAGAAAATTATAAAGTGTGGTTTCGACATTATCAAAAAGGGGGAAATTGTTGGGAAACCCACAAATTTCTTTAAGTTTTGATGATGTTTCTCGAAACAACACTTAGTCGTTTTTATGATCTCAGAAAACTAGGTAGTCATTGTTATCTATTAAGGAATGTGTTTAAGTATAAAAGAAGCAGATCGTTTTTCATTTACTTAACGATCTGTATTATTCTTCTAAAAAGCCTTCCTGGACACAATGATTACTAAGATAACAAGTATTTTCTAAATTGTATAGACACCTAGTTTTTAAAGTATTGAGCATATCATTTTTAGTAAAAATAACGATCTGCTTCACATACTTGCAGCTTGCTGTCCAATTTACTTGTATTGGTTTTTTATATCTAGCATTTAGTTTTTACAGATAAAATTGTAAAAGAAGTTTGAAATTTCAAAACTTACTTATAACAATATGTCCCTCTAGAGTTAGTTTGTAAACAGCTACCATGTAAAAAGAACAGATGGATAAATTTACTATTTGTACCTATAATCAAGCTGTTACTAGATAGAAGACTATATATATATGTTAGGTGTTTTAATATCTTGATGATATTTTGAATGTTGACCTAACATCTGTATTTTTGTGTTCTTCACAGGAATGTT
>JAPKLX010000158.1:566817-672792 GCA_026898415.1 Leonotis leonurus | reverse complement strand
TCTGTGTGGTCATCTTGGATAGATCTTGAAAACGTTTTCACAGCATACTGCACGTGCATTCATTTAACCATCTACCTTGAAATTATGGAAGGACAAATGATCCGTGCTTGTGAGAATTTCTCCATTGCTGGATATGAAGACTGGAGTTTCAGAATTGAGATGTGTTTACGTGCACAACATATCAAAATGTGAAAGGTCATCACTTATGGACCCATCAAAATTATGAACAAGGGAAGTGCTGAGATAAAGGATGGAACTGGCCCAACTCCTTCACTGGTCATAGTTGAAAAGGAAAAGACTATTGACGAATACACTGTTGAAGAAACAAAAGAAGCTGGACTCGATGACTTCGCCAAAGGTCTAATTTCGAGTACAGTAAGAGGCGTGTACTTGGCCAAAATCAGACATCTTCAAACTACCAAGAAAATGTGGGATGTACTCAAAGAAATCAGCCGTGGATCAGACATCATCCAAGAAAACAAGCTGTCTATTGCTTGTAACAAATTTGAAGAATTCAAAATGAAGTCTGGAGAGACTATAGATCAAATGAAGAACCGGTTCATTGAAGTGTTGATTGAAATAGCCATCATCGACAAAAACAAGTATTCTCAACGAGAGAAAAACTTGAAAGTCATTCGAGCTCTACCAGCTACTTGGGAAGTCTACTCAGCCATGCATCCCATGATGCCAGAGTTTAATTCTCTCACCACTGATTCATTATTCGATTTGCTAACTGGAAATGAGTACGGAATCAATCGTATTCATGGAATAACTAATTCATCCTCTAGCAAACCTTCCTCTGCAGGAAACCATGATAAGGAAACTGCCTTCAAAGCCAAGCTAAAAGAAAAGGAGGTGGAAAGAAAATCTGCACCTGTTGTAGTGGTAAAGGATTCATCAAGTTCGGATGATAAAAACTACTCCACCAAGAACTACTTTGAAGAATACTCGCTCATGGCTCAACGATTCCAGAAAATGGAGATAAGAGCAAACCGATACAAGCGTCTCTACAAAGATAACAATAGAAATTTCAAAGGGATAGATCGATCTGGAGATCGACCTGATAAGAGGAATGAGGTAAAATCTACCTCATATGTTAAAGCTGACCTATCTGAATTTTCCTATTTTAAATGTGGTAGGAAAGGTCATTTCAAAACAAACTGCCCTGATATCTCCAAGGAAGAAAGAGAAGAACTCAGAAGCAAGCGAGACAAAAAGCTTCGAGAACAATGGAAAGCCATGCTTGCTGAAGAACAAGCTGCTCAAAGCACATTAACGGATAGCTCGTCCGACAACGATGAAGCCTTTTTAGCAAATGAACTGGATCTCGAATGGGATGAATGCCTCATGGGTCATGACAACGGACTCGACAAAAATGAGGTAGAAAATAATTATTCTTCTCCTATTTCTAACTCACCTTTATATGACTCGGGTGAAGAAGAAGAGATAGATGAAGAAGATGAAGACGATCTGTCCATTGAAGACTTCACCAAGCTCATGGAAGATCATGCGAGATTGAACAAGATGTTCAAACATGCGATAAAAGAGAATGGGAGAATGGCAAACACTATTCAAGAGATGAAAGAAATCAGCAGCTCATTCAATGATAGGGAAAACGCTCTACTCAAACAACTCAAAGACAAGAGCGAAGAAAATTACACTTTGAATGCCAAGATTTCTAATCTCATTGATCGAGAAGCTTCCGCACAACGAAAAGTCGATGATTTGAGTGTCATGGTTAATCACTCAATACACAAAAAGGAGGATAGGATTCAACTCATCAATGATATGCAAAGAAGAGCTGCAGATCGTACCGGACTTGGTTTTGACGGAGTTGACAAAGGACCACCAAAAGGGAAATTTGTCAAAGAAAAAGGAAAAGACAAAATAGTGAATCTCAACAATAATGCAAGACAACCTCAAGCTATCTTGATCAAGAATCGAAGCCAGCCACAACACAAATTCACCACTCAAGGGGTCGGGTTTCAACAAAGGAAGCAGTTTGCTCAAAAGTTTGATCAATCTGCTCAACAAAATAATCATCAGCGAGCTCCCAAACTATTCAACCAGAAGCAACTGCACGAGAACAGATCAAGACAACCACCTGTTCCCTACAAACCAACTGCTCCTAGGAAACAAGTGCCTAATCAACCACCTGCCAAGAAGAAAGTTGTGTACATCGACTTTAGTGGCAAACAAATCAGACCTTCACAGAATGTTACTATTATCAGACAAATTTGGGTTCCAAAGGGAACTATGTCCACTAACAAAGCACCCTCATCCAGTAGGGTAGCTAAATGAACTTTCATTGTAGGATAGGAGATCGATGAGGAGAAGAGATGCAGCTTGGGGTGCGGTATGGATACTAGACAGCGGATGTTCAAAGCATATGACAGGCGATAAAAAGTTGTTATCCAATTACAAAGAAAGCAATGGACCTATTGTAACCTTTGGAGGTGACTCAAAAGGATATACACGAGGTTCTGGCAATCTCCATGTTGGTAAAACAATCATTCAAAATGTATCCTATGTTGAAGGCTTAAATCACAATCTATTCTCTATTAGTCAATTTTGTACTAATAATAAAAGAGTAGAATTTACCGCTAATAAATGTCTAGTGAAGAACTTGGAAGGAGAAGAAATTCTTCGTACCGAAATTTTGCAGGACAAATTGTACATTGTACAATGGAATGAACAGACTGACATATGTCTTGTTACTGCATCAAGTTCTTCCACCAGCTGGTTATGGCACAAACGCTTAAGCCACCTCAACTTCAAATCAATCAACAAGCTGGTCAAAGACAAACTGGTCGAAGGTCTACCAAATCAAACATATGACAAAGACCATGTATGTGAAGCTTGCCAGGAGGGAAAACAAACGAGAGCATCTTTCCCAACCAAAGCAGCACACTCTACTACCAGAATATTAGAACTTCTACATCTAGACCTTTTTGGACCTGTATCTCCATTAAGTGTAAATGGTAGAAAGTATATACATTAGTTGTTATTGATGATTTCTCTAGATTTACTTGGGTTATTTTTATGTATAAGAAAAGGGAAACCCTTGAAAAGCTACCTGATCTTCTCAACAGATTATCAAATCAAAAAGAGAAATCAATCATCACAATACGATCGAAGCTTATTGCTCAAAGATGGGAATCCAACATCAAACATCAGCAGCTCGTACGCCACAATAAAATGGAATTGTAGAAAGGCGCAACAGATCGTTAAAGGAAGCAGCTAGAACTATGCTGAATGAAATCAACCTTCCAAAGAAATTCTGGGCAGAAGCAATCAACACCGCCTGCTACACACAGAATCGATCTATTGTAACTATACGTCATGGCAAAACTCCATACGAGTTATGAAACAATAGGAAGCCACTTCTAACTTATTTTCGTTCTTTCGGATGTAAGTGTTACATTCACAATAATGGGAAAACTCAATTAAAAACATTTGATAGCAAAACTGATCAAGGAATATTTCTAGGATATTCTGACATTAGTAAAGCCTATTGTGTTTTTAATAAGCGAACTCTTGTTGTGGAAGTAACGCCTCATGTTGTGTTTGACGAGTCTACTTTTGAGGTGACAGGAACAGATGATCATAAATCAAACAAGAACTCGACTTCTTCCACTCTTAAGAACTCAGAGGGACAGCTAATTGATGATATCTTACTTTGGAGTCCAAGAAAAGAGGAAGAAGAAGAAAAATGTCCACCTGCTGAAACTATATCACAGCAAGGGGGAACAGATGCAGAAGAAGGAACATCACAGCTAGGGGGAACAAATCAAGGGGGAACTTCAAATGAATGTCTTCAACCATCTGTTGATGAACAAATCAATCACCCTACCTCTCCCCCAACACAACAACCATCTGTTCATGAATTGGTAAATGAAGTATCAAGTGTTAATTTAAATACTAATGATCTATTTGATGTGACTACCACAGATCATCCCGAATTCGAGAATCCTCCCGAAGAGATAGAGATCGAAATATCTGAGGAAGAAATGAAAAGGCGAAGAAAATGGGTAGATAGCCATCCATCAAATCTCATTGTTGGGAACCCAACAGATGGAGTCAAAACGAGACGCATGCATGGAGAAAGTGCACTACTAAGTTGCTATCTTGCACACACCGAACCAAAGGACATCGAAGAAGCCTTGCAAAGTACAGATTGGATCAATGCCATGCAAGAAGAATTAAATGAGTTCAAGAGAAATGATGTGTGGTAATTAGTGGATCGACCTCATCATAAAGGTGTGATTGGAGTCAAATGGATATTCAAAAACAAGAGAGATGAAACTGGTGAAGTAGTAAGAAACAAGGCAAGGCTAGTCGCAAAAGGTTATTGCCAACAAGAAGGGATAGACTTTGATGAGACATTTGCACCTGTTGCAAGACTAGAAGCCATAAGATTGTTTCTTGCTTATGCAGCTTTCCAACGCTTCAATGTATTCCAGATGGATGTAAAGAGTGCATTTCTAAATGGCATTCTGGAAGAGGAAGTCTACTTGGAACAACCCCCTGGGTTTGAAGTTGAAGATGAAAACAAAGTATACAGATTGGTCAAAGCAGTATATGGACTAAAACAAGCTCCTCGAGCTTGGTATGAGACTCTGTCTACTTTCTTACTTCAATCGGGATTCAAACGAGGATCAGTTGACAAGACATTATTCACCATCAAAGTTCAAGACTATATCCTTTTAGTTCAAATTTATGTTGATGACATCATTTTTGGATCCAAATCTGAATTCCTTTGTAACAAGTTTAGTAAGCTAATGCAGGACAAGTACAAGATGTCAATGATGGGAGAAATGAACTTTTTCCTAGGTTTGCAAGTCAAACAATCTGCTGATGGGATCCTTATTAATCAATCCAAATACATCAACGATCTCATCACAAAGTTTGGAGTTAAAGATTGCAAACCAGGAAAAATCCCAATGCAAACCAATGGGCAGATTGGCCCTGATGCACTAGGGAAGGCAATAGATGTAAAACTTTATCGTGGTATTATCGGTTCACTTTTATATCTAACTGCTAGTCGACCAGATATTACTTTTGCAGTTGGTGTTTGTGCTAGGTATCAAGCAAGTCCAAGGGAATCCCACCTGGAAGCAGCCAAACGAATATTGCGTTATCTCAAAGGGACCATAGAAATAAGTTTATGGTATCCATGTGATGATAACTTTGTATTAACTGGTTATTCTGATTCTGATTATGCAGGTTGCAAGCTTGATAGAAAATCCACCTCTGGAACTTGTCAATTTCTTGGAAGCAAGCTCAACTCGTGGTTTTCTAAAAAGCAAACTTCGGTTGCAACCTCTACAACAGAAGCAGAATACATGGCAAACACGTGGATGTTCGTTATCATTTTATCCGTGACTACGTGGAAAGAAAGAACATCAAAATAGAGAAAATTAATACTGATGTGCAGCGAGCTGATATTCTAACTAAAGCATTAGCCGAGGACAAATTCAAAATACTTTGTGGCAAGTTGGGATTAATCAACCTAATCGAAAATGGTACAAGTACAAACAACAGATAGTAAATGGTACAATACGATCTGTTGTTGCACTATTTTTCATCCATCTGTTTACTATTCACTTCATAACTTGATTAATAACTTCCACTACAGCTAGATCATTTACCTTGACATCTAGCTGTTCAAAGGGAAATCTAAGAGACAGGTTGATCCAACTATCAAGTACATAAATCAAGGGGGAACCTATAAAGAAAATTGATCAAAACGAACAACAGCTAGATGGGTTTTTTAATTAACAGCGAGCTGTTGAAAATCCCAATGTCTCGCTGTTCGTCTCAAACATTCTACACAGCTAAATGTTACTTGTTCTCAATAGCGAGAACAAGTAAACAACACCTAGATGTTACCAACAGCGAGAGACTATGTAAACAACACCGAGATGTTACTAACAGCGAGAGATCATCGAAGAACAGATTGTTTTCATGTCAAAACGATCTGTCTGGCATTCATTAAGGGGGAACTTTACTCTCGCTATTTATTTCTGACATTTAATTCTCCATTTACTTCTCCTCTCTATTGATATTCTCTACTAATGATTAACATTGATTATCATTTATTTACATAATGCCAAGATTCGAATATGTCAGAACATTGAGAGAAAAAGGGAAAAACCATTAAATGCTGCAGACCTCGACATTCGTGAGATTGCAGAGATGTGACTTGCTGCCGTCACAGCCAATAGCGTGTGAAGTTAATACGCTAGAGAGGGCGGGAATATCATTACTTCAGGGAGTAATCTCAACCGTAGATTTGAATTACTTTTACATCCTTTAATCCTACGTGTTGATGTGTCTATATATATACGATAATTTGACTGCTTCTTCTCTTACACTTACATATACTTTCTCTCAAACCGCCATTGTTGAAGCTTGAAAACTCAAATCTTTAACTCTCAAAGCTTTAACTCTCATATCCTGTCCTAAAATACACTTTTCAAAATGACCAAATTCCAAAGCTAGTTCGTCATCATCACATGCTGCTTCACCGATACCTGTTTCCAAAATGCTTCAGTTAATTGAAGCCAGATTATCTCCTGAACCCAGAGCTGTTCTTAATCATCATGGATACTCTATCCTTGATGATCTCTTTGCAAAAATCGAAGCTTGTTCAGGTTGCTTAAGATGTTTAGAATTGCATGAACTAGGGTTAATACTCGTTGGTTGCATATAAATTTCTGATTGATATGAATGCTGTAATCAATATTAAGTATGATTTATATTTCACAATATAATGGTGCATAATCTACCAAACTGTATGGTTAACACGCATGATTATGTCTATTTGATGCTACCTCAACTCACTAATTCATGTGTTATGAAACCTCTAAGAAATAACGTTTCAAATTCCAAATTCAAGCATGTTTTGGACTAATCTGGGTTAATTCTGTGTTAATGACTTATAATTCAATCTGTCCCATTCTGCTATGCAATAGCGAACTGTTCGATCATAATTAACAGCGAGCTGTTAATCTACAGATCGAACATTCGATCTGATTACTAAGTTGTACAATTCCAACTGTGCTTGGTAGTTAACAAATTTTGTTTTTTTTTTCAGGATTTCACAAAATTATTACCAAAGAACCCAGATTCTATCTGCCTCGTCAAGTGGCTCTATTTTACTTCTCCTGGTTGGAGGACAATAATGATGAATACATAGTCGAGCTGCCGGTTGGAAAGGAGATGAAGGAACGAAAGCAAGTAATAGATATGATTCTCAACACATACGATCTGGTTGATGAAGGAATAATGATAGAGGAAGTTGCACACGACGAGATTGTCGAAGTCTTAAATATAATGGTGACACAACCGATGGAATGGGATGGGAAAGCGATAACTAGGGGATTAATGCTTCCTGTGTACAGAGTGCTTCTTGACTTTGTTCAAAAAGTATTTTTGGGTCACCAAGGGACTTTTGACGCGGTGACTCCGATTAAACTTAAAGTATTGACTGCAGTTCTGCTCAATCTCAACATTAACTGGGGCAGGTCGTTACTCAAATTAATTGTTGATGAAGAAAGACAGATAGACCTCAAGCAGAACACAGATGGAGATTGCACTCATCTCCATGTTAAAAGACCTCTTCGCCTGTCCACAAAAATCAGCACAATCATTGATGGAGCATACAACAAAGACAAATGGCACAAGGCCATAGAGTTCGACCAGGAACTGATTGTACCAAAATCCAGACATCAGGTTGAGATGTCATTGGGGATAGCAACTCAAATTTTCGTAAAAGTGACTGACGACAAAATTTGAGAAGCTATGATTGCCGTTGGCAAGTCCAATGATGAATGGGTGATACCAATCAAGAAACCGAGAACCGTGGGAGAAGCTGCAGCAAAACAGGCAGCTGCAGAACAAATAAAGAGAAAAGCAGCTGGGGGAGCACAGCCTGCTGCTGAAAAGAAGAAAAGAAAAACCAAGGAAACATCTCCCGCTGTGGAGAAGAAGAAAGCAGAACAGAAGGCACCTAAGAAGGTGGTAGTGAAAGAAAAATCCAAGCCAACTGCTCGTAAATTGATAGATGAATTGGAGGCTATAGAACCACCTGTTAATATCAATGAAGATGATGTTGCGGTGAACCTACATGAACAGCGAGCCGATGATTTGACCGAACGACTTATAGGTGCACACATGATCTATGAGCAAATGAGAGATGCTGCAACAGATGCTGTTCTCAAGAGTTTGCCTGGAATAGAGCTCAGCCCCACCGCTCTCGATATGGCCAAAAGATTCCAAGTCTATCTCGACATTCGAGATAGCAAATTTTATATTTTGGAGGCAATCTTACTGCTGTTCACCATTAGTGATCTCAAGGTGGAGGAGAACAAGTTGATATCTTATTTTGGTTTACTTGATATCCCAGATGCACGTCAATTCTTTCGTACATACGTGTGGACCAAAATGAAGGAAGAAGCGGCTGTTTTGAAGGTCGACCTTGCTCCTTTCTACTCCACGGAACAAGTATTCTTCAATAATGCAGTGGATCTGTCATCCGGGGACTTTGATGTTGCTTTCAACTTCCCTGATCAATCTGTTGGTCAAAGTTCTCCAATCATGAAGCAAGCCTCCACATCACAGCCCCCTGTTATTGAGATTGATGTGGAACAGATCGAGGAAGGGAAAACTGAGGAGAAAGAACAGATTGATGATGTTGTGGTTGAGGATGATAAGATGGAAGAAGCTGAGACTCACAAGGTCGATGAAGCTGTTATTGACGAAATCTATACACAGGCCACTGCTCCAGCTGACTATCAGCATTTTTCTCTGGACGAGCTGTTGACACAAACAATTGATCCTGTTTTAACAAAGGAGCAGATCAGCAATCTAATTCACACTCGAATCAACGATCGATCTGCTGCCTTAGCAAATTTCGTCAAAACAGCTACAGAAACAGCAATAAGGGTGGCAAAGGCAAATTTTGAAAAAGCTCACACTTCTCTATCCCATGATCTACACAAAGTATTGGATAGCGATAGAGAAGTCTTTGATGGATTCAAGAAAGAGACGGAAAGCAAAATGTCTAACTTCCAGGCAGAAGCAAATAAATTTGAAGGAAAAATGATGGAGGCAGGAAAGAAGTTGGTAGAAGAAGTCAAGAAACAGGTAGAGAAACAGCTGGAAGACATGGAAAACAAGTCAATTCCAGAGATGATCGAAAAGAAAGTTCCAGCTGTACTTACCACCTCTCTACCTATTGCTCTCGAACCATTGTTGAAAACAGAGATTGAAAAGGCTGATCTTGCAACGGGAAATGAGGTTTTCCTAATCAACAAATCTCTAATTGCAATGAAGAGCACAGACAGCGCCCTGTCCACTGAAATCAAGAAGATAGCCACCTCTTCCTCCATACAATTTAATGAGCTCAACGCAAACATCTCTTCTCTTCTGCACTACAAAGAAGAGATGGACAAAAAGTTCAAGGACATGGCTGAGGAGATTGCCTCCCTTAAGCTCATCATATCGAAGGATTTTGATGATGTCGAAAAGGGGGAAGAATAGAAGAAACAACCCTCTGTCTCACAAAAGAAGAAGCCTACAGCTGCTGTTGCCAAAAGAAAAGCATCAAAGAAGATGAATCCCAAACAGGCAGCTGAGGCTAGACAAATGCAAATAGAAAATGAAGAGAAAGAGAGGAGAATGAAGGAGGAGGCTGATGCCTTAGCTAAGAAGAAAAGAAAGAAGGTTGCTACAGAAGATGACTTGACAGAAGAAATGTTCTTAGCTGGATATAAAGCGGAACAGATAGAAAACCCAGACTTTAGAGAGTTATTTGTGGCTGAAAAGGCTAGGCAACAAAAGGAGGAGATGGAGGAGGAGACACCAAAGGAAGATAAAGATGAGCCTACAAATCCTGTGTTCAAATTCTTTGAAAAATATCAATTAAAGGATGCACAAAACTTGAAGTGGCTGCACACAAAGAAAGCCTCAAAATGGAACCAGCTGATCAAAGAATTTGTTGTGCAGCACTACTATCTGTTGGATGAAGACATGCAAGGAGGAGATGTGGACGAACTGTTTAGAGATTTCCTCAAGCAACACAAGAATCAATCATTTGTGGAATATCTACACAAACAGTCTGCAATGCACAATCATCCTCTGTCTGCTCCGAAAAAGACTACAATTCTCTATCCAAGGATTCAAGGAACGACAGAAGTTGATCACACTGCTATACTTAATCACATCAATCATTCTGCTAAAGCCATGGGATACCCAATTGATCTCAACAACAAAGACTATAGAAGGGTATTCAATGGCATATATGACAGTTTTGGTGTTCCCTCGGAGTTGAGGAGGAGGGAGATGGTAGAAGCAAGAAGGGCAAGAATGGCGGAGCAAACAAGAAAACAAACGGCAGATCATAGTCATGCTCCACAACAATAATGCTTAAATCTATTATTTCTCACTTTGTAATTTAACAACAAGCTGTCTTGATTGTATTTCTCTATCTGTTACAGCAAAACAAAAGTGAATGAAAATGATAAACATCTTTTGATCCAAAAACAACCTGATGACAATATCTAGTTGTCCAGGCAATGTTTTATGTGTTATCTAATGCTTTAAATATTATTGCATAATCATCTAACTGCTTTTATCTCACTTGGTTAGAAATTAAAAAGTGTTGGTTTCGACACCATCAAAAAGGGGAAAATTGTTGGGAACCCTACAATGTAATAGTGGTTTTGATAATGTTATTCGAAACGACACTTAGTTAAAATATGAATTCTTAAAACCAAGTAATTGATGTTATCTATTAAGGTACAGCTAAAGTATTTAAGAAGCAGATGGTATAATTTTACTATCTGTATTATTCTTATCAAGCTGTCCTGGACACATCAATTATGTTCACAAGGGTTAAAACTCATTGTAATGATAGAGAGTTATTTTGAACAGATCGAGTTCTCGATTTGTTCACAATATTAACAGCTCGCTGTCCCTTGCCTTGTATTGGTTTTTGAAATCTTTTCTAGATTAGATTTTACAAGATCAAAATTGTAAAAGGAAGTTTGAATTTTCAAACTTACTTATAGTGATCTATCTCTATCTAGCTGTATAGGGAAGTCTTGAAGGAGAACAGCGAGCTGCACTTCTACAGATCGTTAAAGAACAGCGAGACAACTTCATTATCTACAAAGAACAGCGAGATACAAATTATCTATATGGAACAGCGAGACAATGCAAGCAGCTAGAAACAAATATCGTAGGAAACGATATGCACCTGCTCATCAACAGCTAATGAAACAGCTAGAGCAAATAGAACAGCTAGAATTCATGGAACAGCTAGAGCTCATGAAACAGCTAAAGACTATGGAACAGCGAGACTTATGGACAACAGATCGTAATCTCAAAATCAACTTGTTCACTCAAACTTCTCCAAAGGTCAAAATCAAGAAGTACATGTTAATTGGGAATCAAACCAATTAACAAAATGTGGACAGCTCGTCTCAAAGATATTGTAGGAAATAATATGCATCTGTGGTAAGACAGCGAGCTGTTATAATCCACACCATTACTACGGTGGACTGCCGACATACCTAAATATGTCATAAGTCAATCACTCCGTGTATTGTCACATCAACAGCATGTTTTAAGGAATGAAGTGCAAGGATATCAAAATTCCAGTACGGTGAATCAATCCCAGTATGGCAATACATTGGGAAAACACGTGAAAGGTGGAAACAACTCTCATGTGGCAGCGCGTGTCTCAACAACCCTGCCATGCATTTAATGCTGCCATTAATGCAATGAGGGAAGGACATCTTCGTCTCCAACGGATAGTTTCTTCATTGAGGCTATATATACCACCTTCACTTCCAGAAAGAAGCACGAGAATTCACGATTACAAAGCTCAAACTCTGCTCAAATATCTTCAAATATTCAAAGCTCTAAAAGCACTCCTTCAAGCTCTAGAATTCTCTGAGTGCTTTATTATTCTTTTGAAGATAGTTTCTGGAAATTTGTTGTTTACAAAAACCAAGTTAGGATCTAGTTTTGATCCAAGAATTGTAAGTTTTAGATTGTAGTTCTTCAATCTAAGAAGTGTAATCTCAAGTTGTTATCTAGTTTTGATAAAACTTGAGACTCGTACTCAACGAGTAAAAAGAAGTGAGACATAGTAGATTTCGATCTAGTTTTGATCGAGCCGTGGACGTAGGGAAAGTTTATCCCGAACCACGTTAAATTCTTTGTGTTCTTCCTTTCTATTTTACTTTATTATCATATCCTTCATTCTCTTGCATTAACTTGGTTGTGTTAAAGATTGACTAAAGGAAACGTTTTTAACTACAAAGAGCATTAACCACCGAATTTCGCACACAACATTAATCAAGGTTAACTTTCTTAAAGTTAATCTTATTAAGTGTTTCTTTTCACCTAAGGTTTATTTGAGCTAAGTTGTTTCTTCTTCACAAGAAGAAACCCTAAGCTAACCTAAGCTATCTTTATTTTTAAAGTGTGCTTAAGCCTTATATTTAAACTTTGAACAAGAAAACCTAAAAGTTTGAATTGGTATTTCCCCCCCCCCCCATACACCAATCTAGCTCTTTCGGGACCAACAGAACCATTCAGTAATAAAGTTCTTGTGTCCAAAGCACTTCGCACATTACCGCCTAGGTTTGATATGAAGGTGACAACCATTGAAACATCACAAGCCGTGAATACACTTGAGTTCACGGACCTCATGAACTCTTTTAAAACTTATGAGATGAATTTGGAGGCAAGAGGCACATTCACAAAGAAGAAAGTGGTGGCTCTCATTGTGGACACACTCTCAATACCCTCGTGCAGCAAGTTACCAGACATAATGGATTCAAGTGAGTCAGAAGAAGTGGAAGAGATTCACGAAGGGGATGATGTTGCCATGATCACCAGAAAATTCAATCGGATGGTGAGAGAATTCAACCAAGACAAGAACAAAGAAAGGCCCAAGGAATGAGATATACCACGTTTAGATTACTACCAATCTCCAAAGAATGACAACAGTCAAAGAAAACCTCCTGCTAGGAAAACACCTCACAACGAAGTGTTTAAGTTCAGCTCCTCTAAACTCGACAATGTACAATGTCATGAATGTAGAGTATTTGGGCACTTTGCAAATTAGTGTGCCAACACACTTCGAAAAAGAGGAAAGTCCTATTGGGTGTCTTTGAATGATGATGAGTATGAGTTCTTTGAGGATGTTGATGAAGAAGGACCGTTCAAGAGCATAGCATTGCATGTGACAATGACACTACCAGACAGACCAGGCCAAAACATCGATTCCGAACCACTCTCGGATAAGTATGACTCTAACTATTATTCGAATTTGTTTTGCTTAAAGGCCTCTGTTGGTGATGCAAGAAGTGTTGAGGATGACATAGACTCTGCATGTGAAGAAGAAAGTGATGACCATGCTCTCACTATAATACAAGGATTAAAGAGGTTGTATGATGAGCTGTTGGGCAAATGGAAACAACAAGCACGAGATCTGGAGACCTCAACAGCTGAGATAACACGACTCAAGGAAGCCCAAGCAAAACAGGAGGTGTTGATCACACAACGCGACATAGAGCTCACCAAAGTGAAATCCCAACTTGAAGAAGCACAGCTGACCATTCGCAAGTGGAATACTGGGACATATTCGCTACAAGAGATCATGGACAACGCAAACCCGAGAAAAAGGGGCCTTGGATATCCTTCACCAACTATGTTGTGTCATGGATCTACATCGGCTGGAGGAACATCCAGTACCAAAGCAGATGATGTGCTCACAGATCAGCCAACACAGACAAAGCATGGCAACTCTAAAGCAGAAAAAGGTAAGAAAGGTAAGAAAAAGAGAAAGAGACGTAGAAAGAAATATATATGCCATTACTGTCTAAAACCAGGCCACATAAAACCTTTCTGTTATCAAAAGAAAAGGGATGAAAAGTCATATTCTGTGTTGCCTCAACAACCCAAAATGATATGGGTAAAGAAAACTGATCTAACATGTAATGTTGTTTACACAGCATTGAAAACTAACATTTCAGTTTCTTGGTACTTTGACAGCAGATGCTCACGTCACATGACAGGTAACAAAACAATTCTTTCCAACTATGAAACTTATGACGGGGGAAATATTTCCTTCGGTGGAGATTCAAAAGGTAAAATCATAGGGAAAGGTACACTTAATGTTCCTGAATGTTTATCATGTTCAGAGGCTTATGGCAAACTTAATCAGCATAAGTCAATTGTATGATGGTAACATGCATGTGAAATTCACTAAAAATGCATGTAAAGTGTACAATAACAGAAACTTGTGTATTATGAAAGGACAAAGGTCATCAGACAATTGTTATATGACTGATAACCTTAAGTGCAACAAGACTCAAGTTGATGATGTTATTCTGTGTCACAAACGATTAGTTCATACTAACTTTCGAAATCTTGGCAGGTTACTCAAGATGGATGCAGTTAGAGGGCTACCCAAACATGGAAAGGCAGATCAGTTTGTGTGCGGAGACTGTTAAAGAGGAAAATAATTGCATGCATCACATCCTGCTCTACAGCACCATGAACAACACTTTGGGACTAACCAATGCTTTAAACTTCTACATATGGATCTTGTCGGACCCATGGAAGTTGAAAGCATTGGTGGGAAAAGGTATGCATTAGTTGTGGTGGACGATTTCTCCCGATTCACATGGACCTATTTTTTACGTGAAAAATCTGAAACATTTGAGATGTTTAGAAATATGTTTGCTCGTGTTGCTAATGTATTTGATGCTAGAATCTCTCGTATAAGATCTGATCATAATCGTGAGTTTGAGAACTCGCAATTCACAACCTTCTGTGATGAAAAGGGAGTATGCCAAGAGTTTGCAGCACCAAAAACTCCACAACAGAATGGGGTGGTCGAACGCAAGAATAGGACCTTGATTGAGATGGCAAGGGTTATGCTGAGCTCAAAACAAATGGCGAAACATTTTTGGGCCGAGGCAGTAAACACCGCATGTTACATCAACAATCGAGTCAACATTCGACTAGGCTCATTCAAAACGCCGTATGAACTGCTTAAGGGAAGAAAATCTAACCTAAAATATTTTCGTATTTTCGGGTGTGTGCTTTATTTTAAATGATTGTGAGTATCTAACAAAGTTTGATCATAAGAGCGACAAAGGAGTATTTGTTAGATACTCAACAAACAGCATAGCTTATAGGGTATTTAATCTTCGCATTAAGACAATACAAGAATCTGTTAATGTTGTCTTTGATGACGCAGGTGATGTGGACAAAGAGGTGGAAGCAGAAGACAACGTATATAAAGGGGGAGTTGTTCTACCTCCTGTTGAGGTGCAAACTGCTCCACCTAACACAGCAACCGACAGTAATGTGGAAAACAATGTTACACAATAGGAACCAGAAGAAGAACAAGATGAGGCTCAAGAGGTTACTCACCGCAGAGAACCTCCAGGAGGAGTTAGAGAAAACCATCCACTGTCTCAAGTGATAGGAAATGTTGAGGATGGTGTTCAGACCAGACGTAAACAGCTGATTAACTTGACCCGGGACGGGAAGAGAATCAATTCTCTGGCGAGCTTTCTCTCATAATTGCATGTACTCTGCGTGCTCTACAGTTGATGGCGTAACATGTTTTGTCTCCAAGTTTGAACCAAAAAATATCAAGGAAGTATTGACTAACGAGTTCTGGATAAATGCTATGCATGAAGAACTAAATCAGTTTGTTCATAGCGATGTTTAGTACCTTGTTTCCAGACCAGCCAACAGAAATGTTATCGGTACAAAGTGGATTTTCAAGAATAAATCTGATGAGAAGGGAACAATTGTACGGAATAAAGCACGATTGGTGGATCAAGGGTATACTCAAGTCGAGGGAGTAGACTTTGATGACAAGTTTGCCCCAGTAGCAAGAATTGAGTCCATTCGATTGTTGCTTGCAATTGCATGTCATCTCAACATCAATCTATATCAGATGGATGTGAAGGCAACATTCCTCAACGGTGAACTTAAGGAGGAAGTCTATGTTGAACAACCAAAAGGGTTTGAGGATCCCCACAAGCCAAATCATGTCTTTAGTCTAAAGAAGGCCTTGTATGGACTAAAACAAGCACCACGTGCTTGGTATGGACATCTCACAAACTTCCTTCTCAAATACGGGTTTGTGAGAGGCAGTGCTGACCGAATACTATTTATCAAAAGGGAAGATCAACACATACTTATTATTCAAATCTATGTTGATGATATGATTATTGGTTCCACATCACGTAACATGCTCAATGATTTTTTAGGTGCGATGTCTACGAAGTTCAAGATGAGCATGGTGGGAGAACTCACATACTTCCTTGGACTTCAAGTTAAACAAGGAAACGATGGTATCTTTATCTCTCATAGCAAGTATGCCAAAGCGATGATAAAGCACTTTAACCTAGAAAGAGCCAAACACATGAGGATCCCCATGGGATCTACAGACAAGTTAACAGAAGATGATGCTGGAGAGGATGTTGATCCAACACTCTACAGATCAATGATAGGAAGTCTACTGTACCTAACCTCTACTCGGCCAGATCTAATGTTTAGTGTATGTGTATGTACTAGGTATCAAGCTAAACCCAAGTTATCCCATCTTAAAGTTGTTAAGAGAATCATCAGGTATGTTGTTGGAACATCAGATATAGGAATCTTTTTTTCTAACGACATGAATATGAGTTTGATAGGGTTTAGTGATTCTGATTGGGCTGGAGATGTGGATGATAGGAAAAGTACAAGTGGTGGTTGTTTTTACCTAGGAAACAACATTGTGTCCTGGCATAGTCGAAAACAAAATTGTGTTTCTATATCCACTGCTGAATCTGAATATGTTGCTGCAGGCAGCTGCTGTACACAACTGTTGTAGCTCAAACAAATGCTTAGTGATTATGGCCTAGAAAACAATGACCTAGTTGTGTTCTGTGACAATATGAGTGCTATAAACATTTCCAAAAATCCTGTTCAACACTCAAGGCAAAACATATTGACATAAGACACCATTTCATTAGAGATTTAGTGGAACAAGAGGTGATTAAGTTTGATTATGTGAAAATGGAAAACCAAGTTGCTGACATTTTTACAAAATCTTTGGATCATGAGAGGTTCGTATATTTACGGAAGTCTCTTGGTCTGTGTTTTTACCACTAAATGTGTGCTTTTATGCTACACCCATCTCTTTGCTATTTATACCGAAGGGTGTAGCTTGTGTTGTCTAACTTGCTGGTATAACATCGTAGCTAACATGTTCTCTGTACAGACGCCTGGTATTCTTCTATATATGTTTTATGTAACTGTGTGGTAAACAATCCAAGTAGTTTGGGGGGCACGGCGTTCGCTGCGACGATGCACTCTACGCTCACTAACCCATGGATTCTTGTAGTTCTGCACCTATTTTATCTATATAAACCGGGTGGATGTTGCAGAGATGTTGGCACAATAGAGCAAGTTAGACTGTTTACTCCAAATGTTGTCTTTCTTAAAATGTTCTTTCAGCATCTCTGTCAACAACTTGTGTTTGAAGTCCTGCATGATTCTGTATCCCTTAAACACCACTTCATCTCCTTTGATAGTGGGTTATAATTTTCGGGTAGCGTGTTCTTGAGTATGTCAGGGAGAAAGTGAAATGGCATACTTTCCCTATATTTGAATCGTCGCCAGTCTGTTTTCTCCTCCATTATCATTACTTTTATTGTCACAGTTGTCACTCATCATACGAAACCCTAGAGAACAGTGATGACGAGGTATCCTCTGCTCCCAAGTGTCCCCGACTTATTATAGCCATCGAGGTTAAACAGGAACCCAACATCTCTACCGCTGCCACAGTCTCTGTTGACGATGCCGCCCTGATCAAGTGCACCGCCATCAGAGAAGGGAAACAGGCTATCGTGGCTCCTGTTCACATTTCTGACCAGTCTGATGCTTCCAACTTTCTGCTGGACCCCGATCAAGCTCTCAGTCTCCAGTTTTACGATGAAACCGCCGCTGTGAAATGGAAGCGTCTTCGAAACGCCCCCTGTGTCTGTGAACGCTCCGTTGATGAGGTGACCTTTGATGAAAAAAATTTGCTCGAGTTCTTTAAAACTCGTGGTTTGCGGGGTACAGTCTTTCAACTCCCTCCCTTTGTTAAGTCAATTGTCCGACATTTCTACTATAATCTGCACTGCATGTTTGGTAATCGTGCTTCCCAGAAGTACGGTAAAGTTTGTTTTTATAACACTGTCTTTGATTTTTCGACTGAGGCCATCAACGCTGCCCTCGGTTTGCTGAATGTTGAGAGTGACATTGTCTCCAGTTTAGACGATGTCGCCAAAGTCATCACTGGAGGGAAGCGCTCTAGATGGGTGCAGCCTATGAAGTCATCCAATCTGTCTCACCTCTATTCCGTCCTCCACAAAGTCCTCACATACAACTGGATCATATCCTCCAATGTCACTGTTGTCACTCAACAGCACGTAGTGTTGTTGTACCTTGTTGGTCTCAACAAGCCATTTAATCTTGCAAGGATAATCTTTGACAAGCTGGCTAATCTTTCGATCAAGGCCCAAATCAGCTCTCTTCCCTTTCTGTCTCTCATTTGCAGGGTAATGGAGAAGCAAAGTTTTACGGAGATCTCGAGGAGCCACGAAGTCCTACCAATCCCTGATTATGCTATCCACAACTCTCTCTTTAGCAAAGAAAAGGTCGCTGATCTACCATGGCAGAATCCTGACCAACCCTCTCCTATCGCCTCTGGTATTCTGCTGCAATCACAAGCTGTCCAGTAGCTGATTGCTACTTTGAACGCTATTGCTGCACTCCAACCAACTCTTCAAGCGTGCATGTCTTCCCAAAAAGGTGGAGAACAAGCAGCAGGCCAAAACGACAACGAGGAGGCGGATGACGAGGAGGAAGAGGCTGGGGCTGAGAATGAGGAATGAGAGTGGTGAAAATGATGAGATGACCGATGTGGTCAAAAACGTTTGTGATGTTGGGGAGCACCAAAAACAATTTAAGTTTTCAGCTTTTTTTTATTTTGTTGGATGATGGATACTGATACTTTTGCAGCACTGGCCGTATTTTGTTTGAATGGGATGAATGATTGATTGTTGCTTGAAATGTTAATGCTGCTGTATGTTTTATGTGAATGCTAGTTGTTGCCTATATTTATGTTGTTGCTGCTATTGAAGTTGTCTTTGTAGGCATAAACATAGGGGGAGCTATCTCGTGAAGTTATGAGAAAGGTTTTGTGAAGAAGGCACAAAAATAGGGGGAGTTTGTTAGGTGTTTTAATATCTTGATGTTATTTGGAATGTTGACCTAACATCTGTATTTTTGTGTTCTTCACAGGAATGTTGAGGAGACCTCCAGCTCAGCATGACAAGTGATGATGACACGACACCTAGCTCAGCAGCCACATGGAGTGCTGACTCGGTAGCGTTGAAACAACACACGTAGATTGGAGTAGAGACCAAGTCTTGCCATGGGGTTGAGATAGTTATGCTAGTGGGATTATGTTCCACAAAACCAGGAGTTAACAACCAACTGAAGTGGTTCCACAATTCCAGGCAGAAATGCGGAGACAACAACTGAACTGCGAGAATTGTGGAAGACATGGGCTGACAGTTGCTATATTCGTGGATCCAGGCCCATGTAGTCTATCTATAAATACTAGAGTCAATCTTTCAGTAGATAGTCGTTTTTGCATATTAATTTCATAGTTTTCATTCTGTATGTTTCTTAGATCTTAAGAACATACATTTAGTGTTTTAGTGATAGTGTTGTTGTTACTGTGTTGCTCAACATTGTAACAGCTCAACATTTATTTTGATTATTCTTTTTGGTCGTAAGGCTTCCGTGTAGGTTATTGATTTATATAACCTACGCAAAAATATCTCGTGTCTTCTACTTTAGCTTCCGTAACTTTATCACTTAGAGTAGTTGATACACTATCAATATATATTTGAAGACATCTCAAGAGGAAGAACAGCTAGAGAAAATATCTCTCAGCAGCCTACTGTCCAAATCTCAACCGGTCATTTTTCACAAAAATGACTTGTCCCTCAAGTCTGCTATCAAGATGCATTCAAACAATAAGTTGTGTTAATTGAAATCAAATCAATTAACCTGTGAAAGAACAACTCGATTTTAAACGACCTACTACATTGAAGATTGAGCGAGCTAGTCCTCACAATAACTATGGTGGACTGCTGACATACCTAAATTTGTCATAAGTCAACCACTTGGTGTATTGTCACATCAACAGCACACTTTAAGGAATGAAGTACGAGAATATCAAATTTGCAGTACGGAGGATCATTCCCAGTATGGCAATACACTAAGAAATCGCGTGAAAGGTGGAACAAGACTCTCATATGGCAGCGCGTGTATTAACAACAATGCCATGCATTTAATGCAGCCATTAACGCCAAGAGAAAGGACTTCTCTCTCTCTCTCTAACGGATAGTTCCTATAATGGTTCTATATATACCACATTCACTTCCAGGAAAGAGTACGAGAATTCAAGCATTCAAATTGCAATTACTCTGCTCAAAAATCTTCAAGCTCTCAATGTTAAAAAAAAACACTTCTACTCATCTCAGAATTCTCTGTTGTGTTTTACTATTGTTGAAGGTTTATTTTTCTGGAAAACAGCTTTGCCAAACCCAAAGTTAGGATCTAGACTTGATCCACTTGCAACCCTAGATTGTAGTTATCAATCTTAGGGAGAAGATTTGTAATCACAAGAAGTTATCTAGTTTTGATAATTCTTGTGGCTTGTACTCAATGAGTAAAAAAAAAGGAGAAAGTTAGTGGATTTTCGATCTACACTTGATCAAGCCGTGGACGTAGGGAAAGTTTATCGCGAACCACGTTAACTACTTGCGTTCTTTTATTCTTGTTTACTTCATAATCATCTTCTTCATACTCTTGCATTCAAAACTGGTTTGATAATATTTACAAGTTAGAAAACGATTTTCTCATTATAAAGAGAATTAACCACCAAATTCTGCACACAACCTTAATCGAGTTTAACTTGTATTAGTTGTTCTTGATTATTGTTTTTCCACACAGAGGTGTTATTTGAATAAGATTTAGTCTTCCTGACAAGAAAATTTATTTTACTACTCTAAGCTATCTTATCTATTAAGTGTGTTTAAGCCTTATAACTTAATCTTGAAAACAAGAAAACCTTAAAATTTTGAATTGGTGTGTTGGGGGGCCGGGGCCGCCCCCTACACCAATCTTGCTTTTTCGGGACCAACAAGTGGTATCAGTGCAGTGGTCCATTTCGACCATTGTTTCTATTTCATAAGAGCTAATCTCTGTGTGGTCATCTTGGATAGATCTTGAAAACGTTTTCACAAGCATAAAGAACTTGCATTATACTAATCATCTAGTTTAGTCATGGAAGGACAGATGGTTCGCGCTAGTGAGGATTTCTCCATTGCAGGCTATGATGACTGGAGCTTCAGAATCGAGATGTGTTTGCGTGCACAACACATCAAAATGTGGACAGTCATTACATATGGACCTATCAAAATAATGAACAAAGGAAGCGCTGAGATAAAAGATGGAACTGGACCTATTCCTTCAGTAACCCTTGTCGAGAAAGAGAAGACTATCGATGAATATACAACAGAAGAGAGAAAAGAGGCTGGACTTGACGATTATGCCAAAGGTCTAATCTCTAGCACAGTTATAGACATATATTTGGCCAAAATCAGACATCTCCAAACATCCAAAGAGATGTGGGATGTGCTAAAAGAAATTAGCCTTGGATCGGATATTATTCAAGAAAACAAGATGTCTATCGCTTGTAACAAATTTGAAGAGTTCAAGATGAAGTCTGGAGAAACAATAGCTCAAATGAAGAACAGGTTCACTGAAGTTCTTATTGAGATAGCCGTAATTGACAAAAACAAGTATTCTCAACGTGAGAAAAACTTGAAAGTCATCCGTGCTCTACCTACTAGCTGGGAAATCTACTCAGCCATGCATTCCATGATGCCAGAGTTCAACTATCTAACCACTGATTCTTTATTTGATTTACTTACTGGAAATGAGTACGAGATCAATCGTATTCATTATTAAGAGATGAGTATCGTATAATTATTATTATGAGATGAATATGATATCTAATTAAATACCATACATACCTTAGTTTATATACAGTTACTTCCTAGACCCAATACCAAACTCAATTATTTATCTCAAGTATAATCGAAATCAGACCTCAGTGTTCTTTGACCAAATCGCTTTGGCACTATTTAATTGATCAATATGAATTCTTTTAGTTAATTAACTACCTATCGGTTAAAAGTAGTACGACGTCTTTTCAGTTTGCAATAAATTTCTTATTTCACAAAACACTACAATCCTAAAAAGAAAAATCCTAAAATCAATTATAAAACAGCTGAAATGTTTATGTTTTTAAATTCCTAAATAAGCTAGCCTTAACAAATTTTGCCTCACTAGGGTATTAATGCACCCTACTAATTATGATTGCTAATTGAATATTGAAGAATGAAAATATATACGATTTCAAACATTATGTGTTCATGTATCTTTATTATTAATTAGTTGTATTTTGATTGTTTTTGTATTCGTTAATTGTATCAACTGTGAAGATATATCGTGTAAATTATTAGACTTATTATATGTATGGGATCATAGTCAGTACAGTAGTTTTAAATAGTTGTGAGCATATGTGGAGCCACGTTCAAACTGTCAAACAACATCTAATAGTAGTAGAATTTCACACATTTTATTTATTTATTTAAATAAAAAATTGTTATCCAATGAAAAAAATCAGGCAAAATAAAACCTAATTAATATCATGCAAACTAGCAATATTTTTACTGTGCGTGTGTATAGAGTTGAGTTGGCAAAATTAGTCCATCTCGATGGGCTAACTTCGAGTATTTGGAATTTCGATCATGTTGGGTTCAATAAATTAAGATAAAAAAACATCAGATCCGTCCCACTAAAATAGCATTTATGTTTCGGGTTAAAAAGTTCGGGGTTTGGGCCAAAAAGTTGGTCTAGTTATATTTATTAGATACATACTTTTTAGGGTTAATTAAAATTCAAAAACTTTTATAAAATTTGGTTTTTTCCCGTGACTTTATAATTTAGCCAATAAATATATAAACTAAGATGTTTTTTTTTCCATGACTTTTCAATTTGACAAATAAATACATGAACGTACGATTTTTTTTTTCTCCATCACCACCTTTTTCGATGGTGGGAGAAAAAAATGAACATAATAATATAAAGGTGAGAAGGTTGGGTTGGAGATGTGGTCGTTCATAAATATGGTCTTACACTTGGAAGGGGGCGGACGAGCTTGAGCTTATATTTTAACAGTCATACTTTTTTTGGCGGACTTGACCCGACCCGATAAATGATATTTGACTCGATAGATTGGGCTGGGCTGCCTCCTGAATCTCCTGATTATATTAACATATGCAAGTAGCAATATTTTAACTTATAAATATAATGTTATTTAGATTAAGCCCAATCCAACTCATAAAATACCATAACACAACCAACCCACATGTATTATTCCAATTAGTATCCATCTTATTTATAGCAGACAACCTCACCATCAATAATTTGAAGTATTGTTGTAGATTAATGTTCCACAGTCCGCGCGGTGGGCACATCTTAATGTGCTCATTGATGATGTGGTAATATCATAACATTGCCACACCTCACTGTATTTTTCATTTTTTATTTATTTTATTTTATTATTATTTTATATTGAATAATATTAAATTATACCTTAATCGAAAAATGATAATTAGTAAAAAATATTAAAATTTTAATATTTATTTATATAGCATGTCACATCATTTTTGGACACATTAACACCGCCCGTTGCATTTTCGTTGTATTGTATTGCGAGTCACCAAGTGATTGATAGCAATTCTTCTGCATCTTGTGACATTGCCGGTCGCTCAAATCCAGTACTAATATTACCCCTCAAAAAATGGAAATAATTTATAACTTTGCTTCATGTAGTATACATGAACCTGATACATTTGGCCATTGATTAATTTAGAAAATGACTTCTTGCAAACCTATTCTATAAATGTAAACAGGTCGATAGCTGTCTTAATTTGAGGATGTCATTATCAATTTATCATCATCTTCATTCAAGTTTATGAGATATTTCGTAATTAATTCGTTATAAGGTTGAACACGCAACTCCATTGTAAATTACCCTACATACATAGCGATTGATACCCATGTTCCAGCTATTTAATTCACTTCTTAATTTGTTTTGGAATCATCTTACAATTTGGATGTTAATTGCGAAATTCCAAACATCATCGTATGATGAGGAAGTTAATAAGGCAATGTATATGAAGTGATAGATTACAAACATAGATAGATACATTCTACCCCCAACATGCATCCACATGAATTACTTCCATTTCCCTTCTATTTCATTTTTAGCTCAAAGCTTGAATTAATTCTATTAAAATTTGAGAAAAAACTAATGAATAGAGAGAATAGCTAGTGAATATGGATGGATGTAGTATTTAGAAATTCTTAATATGAAAATTCAAGAGTTAATATACAAATTTGGATTTTATTTTTAAAATATTGAAATTTTTTAAATATTAATAATTAATAAATATTAATATTTATAACTTATATAAATAATTAAGTGGCACCCAATGAGAGAGGATTGTGACATCGGAGGAGTTGAGAATCGATTGAAAAACATTCTATGTTGAGTCAATAATGCCACCAATAAGTAATATTTTACATAAAAACTTGTATGGGCATAAAATAACATGATCTTTAGTTGATGAATGAAGTATATTTAAATAAATAAAAGTACTTCATTTCTCCACGAAACTTTTTTATTTTTTATCATTTTGGTCGGTCCATAAAACCTTTTTGTACTTTGAAAAATATTATTTTATGAAAGTTTTTATTTTTGTACTTAAACTACATTTTTTACACTTTTTTATCAAATATACAAACCATAGACATTACACATTCACTTACACAAAATAAAAATATTTCATTAAAACTTGTGTATGCTTAAAATGTAAACATTTATGGTGGAGGGATGGAATAATAAATTTTACATAAAAAATTACTACCCCAATCTATTATAATTGATCATGTTTAACCAAAATTATGAGTGTTTTATTAATTTTGTGATTAAATAATTATTTTATCAAGTTGATGAAGAAGCGGTTACGGAGTTGGCAAACGCTAGTCAAAAGGATGATTTGTGGTTAGAAATATACTAATCTGGAAAATTAGATTTGTGTGGGTCCCATTTATTGCGTGTCCATGTTGTAATGCTAAGCTTGTGGATCGGAAGAGGTTTGATAACTTACTTTACTAGCTTACCCTAAACCAAAACCTAATTCTGTTAAAATTCCATTGCCACCTGTTTACTAGTTATTTGAACTGCATCAGTTTCCACGTTTAATCAAATTTAAATCCCTTCAAAATTTTAACATCACCTCGCATTATTATTTATTAAATTAATAAGCTACTATTAACATTTTAAAAATATATATTTCTTCACTCTCATTCAAATTAATCTCAATAATTAATAAAACACTCACAATTTTATAAAAAATGGTCAACTTTAATGGTACAGATAGAGTATCATCTATCTATCTTCTTCTCTAAGACTTTGTCTGTTCGTTAATATTAATATATCATATTCTATAAATAAATCAATAATTTCAAATTATATTATATTCGTTCTCATTTTTTTGAGTAAAACTTATTAATTATGATATAGTCGATATAATCTAAAATAAATTCAAAAAATTATAAACATAAATTATAACTCATTTTTATATTTTTACTTATACAGTGGAATGGTGGATGTCGAAAGATATATATTCCTCCAAATCGTGTATACAACTTTCATCAAATACAATTTTTGGTACAATTTTATAGATTCAAATATTAAAATAACTATTCTTTTTAAGGAAAACTAGTTTGTGGATACATGATTATTTTATTTAACAATAATTTTTGGATAGAGGTAAAATAAATAGGAAACGCTAGAATCAAATTGCAATTAAATTATAATCGGTGGTTCTAGAATCGTAATTATAATCAACAATTCGATTACAAATAGTAACTGTGTAGAGCACGGTTCAATTACAATTTTAAAATTTTGGGACAATGATCATTGATACAAATTAAACAGTAACTTTGATTTATTTTATTTCTTATATTATAAAAATTAATTTATTTATAATTCAAACTAACACATTAAAACTTATGATTGTTAATAAAAAAATATAAATCAAAATTTAATTTTAAATTTGGAAACTAATGACACTTTGTGGTCTCATATAATAATATAACAATATTTTATTTTTATTTTGTAATTATTATAGTTTTAAAGGGAATAAATAAAGAGACATTAAAATTTCAAAAGTTTAAATGATGATATACATTAGCACGTAATCATAATAATTAAATTTTCAAAAATTTCAAATGTATCAGTATTAATTTTTTGGGCACTTCAAAATCATAACTGTAACCGTTCAACACGATTCAGTTTCAAATCGTGAACCGTCGTCATAAAAATAATTTGATTATGATTTTGAATTATCGAGACATTTAGATTTCAAACTGTAACCGTGAACACCTTGACTTGGTAATTTGACAAATTTTAATTTGTTTGAACAATAATAATTAATTTAATATTATTAAAATTGAGCATAGTCGTTTTAAGGGCGTATTACTATTTTCAATAGTTTGAGCAAATTTTTTATCAATAATAATTTATATATAATTGATCTCACTTACATAGATAAATATTTAAATGTATAAACATTCAATAAATATTGTTAGCTTTTTTATAATCATAAAAATAATATAATACCAAAATAAAATTATTTAACTATTTAGATACGTGTGTATAGAATTCATAATAAATATATTTAAAATCATTATTATTTGTAGTTATATTTGATTATGAGATTCTAAATTTTGTTATGATAGTAAAAATTATTTGATCATAACTTTTATGTAACGAATCATTAATTTGAAGTTTGCTACAAAATTGTCATTCAAATTTATTTTTGAGTTTAATATATATTATTGTAATAGTTATTGTTTGAACACTTTTTTAAGTATATTAAATCATAATAATATTAAATAAAACTTTGATTAAATTAATTATCATAACACATATAATATTTTTATATCTTTACTTATATATTTTTTAGATAGCATATTTTTATTATTAATTATATATTATTTAATTTTAATAATATATCTATTCTAATTTAAGAATTAGTAAAATAAATTAAAATTTTCATAATTAATATTCATATAAAAATATAAATAATAAAAAATATTTAATATTTATAATAGAAAAGAAAAAAAAGTGAAAAATAAAAATAGAAATACATATTATACGAAATGCATTTAATAATATTTTATGTATAAAAAATATATGTATGAGAATATTTATATATACAATTCTTTTTAATTTATTAACTTATCATAAGATTCACATATTAAATTTATTTTTATATATTATATACCAAATTAATGATTTTGTTGAAATTTTTAATATAAGATGCATATTATAAATTTTTTTACAAACGAAATAAAATATTTATAGAGAAAAAGATCATATGAGAGAAAAAATAAAAGTAGTTGTTTCATTTGAGATTAGTGAATTTAATATTTGCATTATCTTTACGATTGAAGTTGAAGTTATTTACAAAATTTTGCATTAAAATTGATCAATTGAAATTGAAATGCTTGTTGTTTTATATATATAAATATTAAAAATAGTTATTCGAATAAAATTAAAAGATAAATAATACGTAGTAGTATTTTATAAACATTTAGACTAATTTATCTCTTGGAAATTGATATGCTAAGCGACTCATATTGGGCGACAGAAGAGCGACTAGTGCTTTTAACTTTTTTTTTTGCTTGCTTAATTTGATTCTATTTTTCTTTTACTTCTATTTTATTTAATAATATTTATTATTTTTAGTAAAGATGATTTATTTTACTCAAAATTCATTTTTCAGATATTTATTAATCAATTAAGATTTATCATTTATCAATTTTCTTTTCCGACTAGGGTTTATTGATTAGGGTATAGTTTAATATTATTTAATATATAATAATAATAAAAGAAAATAGAAAAAGAAAAAATAGAAACGAAGATAAATGATAAATCGCAAATGCAAAACACAATTTAAAGAACAAAAGCATGGGAAAATTAATATTAAAGAAAATGTCGCTCATCCAGTCGCCTAAAATAGTAGCGCAGCGTATCATTACTCTTTATCTCTTTATCATATTTTTTAATTTAATTTCGCGTAACACAAGCATCGTATTCAAATTCGCGGGATTAAAGTGTTAATAAATTAAGGTAACACATGAAACCCATAAATTCAAATTTGGGGACTCGTGTGTTGTAATATGAAACACATAAATCCTACGAAATCGAATTCGCGGGATTCGTGTGTTGCCCTTTTACACGCGAACACACGAATCCCGCGAATTGATTTTGCAGGATTCATGTGTTATTCATTGTAACACACAAAACACATGAATTCAATTAATTTAATTTTGTTTGATTCATGTTTACGAGTATAAAACATGGTAATACATAAATTCCGTGAATTTGTATTCGCGAGATTCATGTGTTACCCTTTTTTACACACGAATATACAAATCTCGCAAAATCGATTTCGTGTAATTTGTATGTTTGGCAAAAAGGGATATTTTGTCCAAAATAAATAATAAAAGACTGTATTTATCCATTTTATTCGAATAAATATTAATTATTTTTTCAGAAAAAGATTATTTTTCTCCGTTAACCAAATTTTAGTTTTATATGTGAGATTGAATATGTAATTTTTTACTAACTTTAAATTGATTATTCATATTTCCCTTTAAAGAATATATATGACATCTATACATTAACATATTAATAATAGTGTTAATAGGTAAAATTACCTAATTTACAAAAATAACATGTAGAAAATACTCAAATATAAATGTATGTATGCAAAATATCCACTTTATTGAATATTGTGTAAGATTCTACCATTTACCGAGAAAGTGAAGTTGTTATATTTTAAATGATAGCCTCATTATTACATTTATACTCTTCTTACCATTCTCTCTCTACAATATCTCTCATGTAAATCTGCTTGAATTCATCAAATTGGAGACATTTATCAGATAATAATCAGGTAATAACCTAATAATAGCCATTTTATTCGGTAGAATTTCAATACTTCTCGTTTTTAGACAACTACCACTACCTTATATCCTCGCGGTATTTATCTACGTACCATATTTGCGTGTGGTATTTACATATTTACACGTAATATATGTTGTGCTCTTGGAATATACCAATACCGCCCACAAAAAACCCACGGTATTTGCAATCGTAATGAATCTACGGGCGATATTGACATATTTATGTAGGTAATTGCATTCCAAACCTGAATATATGACTACCGCACATAAATAACTAACTACCGTGAGTAAATATAACTTGTGGTATTTCTATTTATTTACTTTACGCAAGCGGTATTGGTAGATTCAAGTAGGTAGATGGTTTCTCAACACTTATATGTTACCTATGATGTCTGGTATCTTACTAAAATCATTATTTATTTGTAGATGACGGATTACACACCCATGTACGTGAAATATGGAGGGTATTGGGATGGGTGTATGTATAAGGGTGGCCAGAAGCAGATAGCACATCTCCCAACAATCTCGAACTTGAAATTCTGCATCGAGTACATGTCTATTGCAGCCGAAAATCAGTACGATATATTCTGTCTGTCGAGATCGAAGAATGGTCGGCTTATCAAATCTCAATTGACCAACGATGATGAAGTTAGAATACTATGTATGATGTTGATGATGATGAAGATTACGTTGTGAGTTCAGATTGTTCTTCATCATCTGAATATGATGAAGAACAAGCTCTTGCGAGGAACAGTGTTACATTTGCTGAATTTGCAGCATGGATACGTGATGCAGAGGGTATGCGAAGAGTTTTGGAGATGATGTATCAGAGTGTGGATAGTGACGTCGAGTACAACTCTAATACAGAAGGATTTTTAAGAACTTTGATAGTTCCAATGGTCCCCCTCAATGCTATGACCTCCGATGTGTTGACTGAAGAAAATCCAATACTTGAAGAGTTAGGTGATGGGTCGATCTTTAATGATAAGGAAGAATTGAACATTGCGGCTGAATTGTGGAACATGGAGAATCGAGCTGAATACACAGTCATAAGATCAGACACGTATCGCCTTCACTGGTGTTGTAAGGTGTCTGAAAGATGCTCATTCGTTTTGCGTGCTCATTGTCATGGAGGTTGTTGGGCTGTATCTGAGTTTTGTGCTGAGCACACTTGTAATGATGATACCACACATCTTGGTCTGAAAAAGGTCCACTCAAAGGTGATTGGCTCATTCTTTGCAAAGAAAATGCGAAATGTAAAAGATATTATTAGACCGAAGGTTATTCAGGAGGAGATGCGGAGGTGTTTCGGTATGGATATCACGTACAATGTTGCACTCAGAGGCAGAAATCATGCTCTGGAAATGATTTACGGTAAGTACGATTTATCATTTCAGTTGTTGCCTGGATATCTACATATGTTGGAAGTGATGAGTCCAGGTACGATCACTGATCTTGATGTCGGCCCTGACAATAGATTCAGACATCTGTTTTTTGCTCTTGGAGCTTGTAGAGCGGGTTCGACTTGTGTATGAGGCCCGTGATTGTTGTTGATGACATTCATTTAAAGGGGAAGAACAATGGCATTTTATTCGTTGCAGTCACGAAAGATGCGAATGAACAAATTTACCCATTAGCATTAGGGATTGGGCTAATCGAAAATCACGACTCTTGGATTTGGTTTCTTACTAGAGTCAAAAGATCTTTTGTTAGTACGCCAAACACATTGATCGTATCTGATCAACATGTGTCGATTGAGCATGCCGTGGGTATTTTATTTCCTGAAGCAACACACGGTTTATGTTACTATCATCTTAGCGGCAAGATCAAACGGTTTGGAATGACCACTGCTGGTTTATTTCATAGAGCTGCTTACACATACAAGCAGAATGAATACCATAAAAGAATGAGCGTCATACAGGCTTCGAAGCATGTGGCTTATGAGAAGTTGATGAGTGTTGGCCCCACCAAATGGGTTCGATCGATGTGCCCAGTGCAAAGGTATAGCTTCTTTACATCTAATGCAGCTGAAAGCTTCATTAAGACACTATTATGGGGAATAATGTGCTTCCGGAAGCGCCTGAGCAAATCCACTCTGGATAAATGGCCACCGCCACATGCCATCTCAAAAAGCTGAAGGCCTCTAGGATCATGGAAACGAGTGCTGTCAAAATTAGGGCGCCCAAATCTCAACCCCGTGATCAAGGCGTGATCTTGTACCGTGTACTGAACATCCCTCCCGTTGATGTGGAACCAAATACCAGTACGGGACCAAATGCAACGAGAGGCTAGGTTGTGTAGCGCTGCAGAACAAATGTTGCCCGGTGTCCACCCTATATAATGTCCAAAAGGCCCATTCCGAAACCCATCAAGCAGATCATCACCCCCGGCCTCAAGAAGTGTGTTCCGGATTTCCTCTAGTAAATTAATCCTGTAATAAGTATTCGACACCAATGTACGATGGACAGAGTCGGGCCTATGATACCACGGACGCTCTGATGCCTACATAATTAAATTATTTACCAATATAAGACAAAATTAATCGCAAAAACAGTTCAAAAAAAAAAACAAATATGGATCTACACGTGTGAATGATATTCCACGGTAGATGCTATACATTGAGCAAAAGCATGATATAATTACATATTTGCAATCACAAAAATATATTGGTATTTATGAGATAAATACCGCCTGAATTAATACTGCGGGGAGCATCTACTGCGATCACTACACACGTGCAGTAGATGCTCCTATTCGGGCTGTATTCATATAGTTAGATTCAAAACAATTTTCTAAGGTATATAACATAAATAACGCATGTAAATAAATCATGTAAGAAAATACTGTGAGGATTAAAGGTAACGGTAGTTATCCTAACTCGTGCGGTATCAACATGGTTAAGATAATGTGATTTTTATGAGTCCAAATATGTATATAAAGCATGTATACCTGTTTGTCTTGCGGTATTTCTTCATCGGAATCCATGGAGAGGCGGCGGCAAGCTCAAGCAGTAGTGCTTTTCCGTGGATGATGCTATGGGACGCGAGAGATGGTGGTGGTGCTGCTGCTGCGCGTCTGCCGAGAGGAGGTGGTGGTGGTGGTATGAGATGGATGAACGAAGGTGGAGATGGTGGTGGCACTGTACGGATGGTATTAGAAACTGTTTAGTATATTTTTGTTATGTTTTTTGTTGTCATTTTGTCGTGTCTAGTGTTTAGATTGTTTACTTTCGTGTCTTTTCTAGTTCATTTTTACGCCGGTCGTGTGTTTTCATGATTTGGATGTAGGATGGTGGAATGAGGAGAGATTGGAGCTAAGTGTGGAGCATTTATCGTTGTGCATGTAAAGCCAAGTGAAGCGGGAAGAATCGAAGAATACATGAAGAGAGAAACCGAACCGAAGGAACAATAAAGCAAGTCAACGCGGGTGCTGGGGTGCAGCTGCAGAGACTGGCAGAGAGCAGAGGCCAGCAACCGTTGGCTTCGCAGCGGCCGCTGGCTCTGCAGAGACTGCGCGTCAGAGGCTCATAGCCAGCGACCGCTGGTTGGCAGTTGCAGGCGAGATTAAAACCTCTTTTGGGCATCATTTTTAACAGTCCCCAACTCTTGTACTCGAAACATTGCTCTCAAAACAGTAGTTTTACTTACTTTCCTAGGGTAGATTAGTAGTTTGCTTGGGATGAAGGATTGAGGGCGAGTTGGGCTCTTAATCCGACACTCAATCTTTATAAGCATGTTTAATTCTTATTTCGATTGTTCTATGGATTGATTGTCTTCCTCTCCCTAGGTTTAGAATCTCTTTTAATTCTTTATTGATTGCTCTTCGATTCGTGCTTATCGTTTTAACTCGTGCTTGTTTAATTGAAACGCTTGATCACCATTTTGATATATCATTTATTAGTTGAGATCGAGAGATGATTCCAATATAGACCTAGAATTCCAAATAATGATTCCAAATCGGAAATGTAGGAATCATATTCGTGGTTGTTATTAATTTTCCTATTGTGTAATTCGAATACGTAGGTTAGAATTACAGTTTAATTGTCAAATATGAAAGTTAGTAATTAAGAAACTTTAGGAAGTCATTAATTAACTTCGAATTATTGTACGTAATTGAGGAATTCTTATTAGGGATATCTAATACGAGAGTTGTGATTCTATCTAATTATGGATACTAAGTTGTTTTAACCGTTTTTGGTCTCATTTCTCTCGTATTTTAGATTCATATTGTTTATTATTGTCGATCGAGTTGATACATTGGTCTTCTATATGTTACATTATAGGTAAAGATCGGCATAAAAGAGTTAACGAGGCTCGAGAAAGAAACGAAATGAAAAGATGAAGAAAAGAAGCAAAAATCGCACTGTGGACTGAGCGCAGGGGTAGAGAGCTCTACTCCTGTAACGAGCGCTAGCTCGCCTAGCATTGGAACAGACAGAGAGCAGGGGTAGCGACCGCTACCCCCATAGAGGCCGCTACCCCTCTGCAACTAAGCCATGTACAGAGAGGGGGCCTAGTGAGCGCTAGCCCCCAGCGCTCGCTAGCCCCCTATTGCGGCTATTCTTCAGCGAGCCTAGATAGCGCTCGCTAGCCCCCAGCGGGTGCTACCTAGGTGGGATTTTTCTAGCCTATTTATGTCCTACACTAGTGATTTATTGTAGACAACTCACAGTTTCATGGCGTAATTCAATTCTAAGGTTTAGACCACGAGAGAAAACACTACTAGTCTAGATTTTTCATTCTGTTGTTCGTCTTTCCAATTTCGTTGTGGATTAGTTCGTGATTCAAACCCGATGTTCTTTAATGCATGATTTCTCTTTTCAATTCATGAGTTCTTTTCTGCTTTCTTTATTGCTTTATGATCTCTTTTCTTCTTGTTCTTTTCGTGATTAATTCACAATTCGTTAATCCAAACCTTTCAATCATATTAATTAATCAATTCAAGGCATGTTTAAATTCATTTTCTTTAATTCTTCGTTCTTAGATTTAGGATTTAATTGCTTTATTAATTTTTGCCTAGGTAATTCGTATTTTATATTCTTTAATTTCATTCGCTTAGATAGATTAATTAGATTAGTTAAAAATCAAAACGCCTTCTTTTTAATTGCTTTCTGTTCTGCAACGTAGAATACGACTTAAGGTTAACTTATTAATCTATAACGAACTCGTTCTCTTGCGAGTAACTTAATAAAATAAGTTAAAAACAAATTTTGGCGCCGTTGCCGGGGAAGGCTTTAGGCATTTATTTGCGTTACATTTTATTTTTCTTTTCGTATTTCTTTGCTCCCGCAAGGTGCGTTTGATCTTCTTTTAGTTTTTGTATGTTAGGTCGCCGAAACTTGAGACAAGAGTTGGTGTCTTACGTTGCCAACATCAATAGAAGAGAAGTTGTGCTTGAAGAGCAGTTTAGGGACGTTGTCAACCTCGCCTCATTATTCGAAGAAAAACTGGTAATAATTGTCGAGGAAGACGAAGCACCTAGGAAGCTCGGAGACTTTGCCAGGCCAACCTATGGCATCACCACATCCGCTATCGTACTATCTGCGGCGGGGATGAACTATGAGTTGAAGCACAACCACATGAACTTGCTTCCATCATTCTACGGGCTGCCTAACGAAGATGCACTCCTATTCATCCGGGAGTTCTGCACAGCTGTCCAATCTATTCCACTTCGGATTATCACCCAGGATGAGCTACTAAGGAAGTGTTTCCCTTATTCGCTCAAAGATAGGGCGAAGTCGTGGTATCTCTCACTTCCAGCAAGATCATTACCCAATTGGAAGGCTGTGAGTACTACCTTCTTTCTCAAGTACTATCCGAACCACAAGACGCAGCAAATCAGACTTCAGATCATGCAGTTTGCTCAGGAGCCTGACGAGCCATTTCATGAGGCACTAGACAGATTCAGAGAGCTCCAGCAGCAGTGCCCGCACCATCAAATTGTGTCAGAACTCCTTTGGCAGATTTTCTACAATGGGTTGCAGCACATCTATCAGTTCATGGTGGATACAGTAGTTGGAGGTAACATATCTGAGAAGATAGCCGATGAAGTAGTAGAGATCTTTGGGATCTTGGCTAGTAACTCGCAGCAGAAAACCTCTCGTTCAAAGCGAGTGGAGGTCAGAGAGATCGGAGTTAGCCCAGATTTAAAGAAGCAGATGGCTGATATGATGTGGGAATTGCAAGAGTTGAAGATGAGCAAGGCCTCCGCAGTTACCAAACTCGAGCCGGTATCTGAGTCGTGCCCGATTTGTGGTGATTTTACTCACAATGAGGATCACTGCACCAGAATGGCGGATATGACTTATGAAGGAGAGGCGGAAGTCTACGTTGCCCAGGGCTTTCCACCACGACCGCCATTCGATCAACATCTAGTCCAACAGATTTCAGGATGGAAAGCGCAGAATAGCTCTACATGGAAGGGACCAAATCAAGGGCAAAGATCGAACTTTCTTGCCCAACGAGCACCTCCACAGTAGTACTACCCACCTCAGCATAGGTATTATTCACCACAGCAGCCATATTACCCACGTCAGCACGGGTATTATCCACCTCCACCGCATTATCAGCAGCTGCCCCAGCCGCCGCTACCTCAGTTTCAATAGCCGGCGCCGCAATTCCAGCCACAGTTCCCACCTGCTCCGTGAGCTACTCAGCTTAAATCATCTCTAGAGGACAACCTGGCAGCTTTCATGCAAGAGAGCAAACTGGCTCGCGAGGCTCAAGAGGCTACTATCAAACGCCTCGAGAGCCAAGTCAGGCAGATCTCTGCAGCAGTCAATCAGATAAAGCAGCAGCAGCAGACCGGGAGGATACCGGGATAGGGACATACGTCACACCAGGTGCAAGCTATTACTATTCTATGCAGTGGCAAGCACGTGGATAACAAAGTGGAGCTCCCGGAAGCTGAGGAAGACAAAGTGGAGGAGGAGAAAGAGAAGGAAAAGGAGATAGAACTGGAGCAGTCAACTATTCAGTTGCACAAGACGGTTAATTCGTATAAGTCACCGATTCCCTTCCCAAGCAGACTGAGGAATGAGAAGCTGGAACAACAATTCAAGGAATTCTACAAAATGCTTTCTCAAGTGCGTGTGAATTTTCCCTTATTGAAGGTCATTCGAAATGTTCCATCCTATCTCAAGTTCTTGAAGGAGCTTGCCTCCAAGAAGAGAAGATTTGCTGATGACGAGTATGTGATGGTGTCCGAGGAAGCTAGTTCCATTATGCAGCAGCCTCTTCCACAAAAGTTACGAGATCCAGGTAGTTTCATCATCTCCATCACTCTAGGAAATGGTAAGACTATTACAGGCATGCTCGATTTAGGTGCTGGTATTAATCTTATGTCTTACTCAATTTTTAAGGAATTAGAGTTAGGTGAATTGAAACCTACACGCATGAGTTTACAGTTAGCTAATCGTTCTGTTAGATATCCTAGAGGTATTATTGAGAATATTCTTGTTAGTGTTGGTGGATTGATTGTTCATATGGATTTTGTTGTCCTGGAGATAAGTGATATGCATGAGAATGAGCGTGATCATACTTTATTGTTAGGTAGACCATTTATGGCGACTACTAACACGTTGATTGATGTGAAGAATGGTAATATTCAGATGTTAGTATTAGGAGAGAAAGTTTCTTTTTACGTGCATCAGCACAAGGCTATGACCTCTGTTAGTTCAATTGAGGATTGTTCGTTCATTGATTCTATTGATACTTTTGCCGAGGTCTCTGTTGTGCAGGATTCCAGTTTGAAAGAGAGCTTCAGATCATAAGCCGAGGTCAGAGCAGTCACTAGCCCTCGGCTGATCCCAGCCCTCAAGCACACAAGAGTAGCGACCGCTACCCCCTGCGAAACCATACTTATTCTTCCTTTATCCCACGCCTCTCTTTTTCCCTTCCTCCACACAGATCTTATCCCAAAAATCTTCTTCCCCTTTTCTTCCCTCTCACCCGACGCACACCTCTCCCAAACCCTCCATCAAAATTTATCAATCATTCCACCTTTCCTTCCTTGATTTTGCCATCCACCATCTCTCTCACCCAATTCCACAACCACTCATTTCCACCCACCGGAGACTCCTTCCACCACCGTCGGATGCCACTTGCTCGCTGCCGCCATCGCTACTTTCCAGCGAAATTTCCAGCGCACTTCACTCGGCGTTATTCACCCTCCACGTCTTGTACTTACTACCATGACTTTGGAGGGTACAACACATCGATGAAAGCGAGTCAACGGGGGATAGAGCAACAGTTTGTCGAGAACAACAGCCTGATTGCCGAGCTAAATGCTCAGTGGTTGAGCTGGGCTCTCTATGACCCTCCACCTCCACCTCCACCGGATCAGTAGTGACTTCTCACTGCTGTTTAGTATGTTTTCTTTTCCTTCTTTTTGTTTTGTCCGGGTTGTTTCATTTTGATTATTTCCTTTTGTTGTTGTTTTGTTTGCTTGTTGGTATTTCTCTTTCAGGTTTGGATCTCTATACTGGTTGATCACATTTCATCACCGCCGCATCATCCCGAATCGGGTAGTTCCCTTCCTCTCTATTATTTTTATTGTAGCAATGAGGACATTGATTATTTCTTTGATGGGGGGGGGGGAGAGCGTCTGTATGAATTTATCTATAGCATGCGAGGTGCTTTTAGAAGTGTGTAGTTGTGTATTCTTGTTTGTTCGCTTGCATTTGGAGCTTAATAGGATTAGTGATTGATTTTGATGAGAAACATGTTGATTATGCTTGATGACGTGAATTGCCGTTGTGAGTCGATGATTGGGTGATGAGCGTTACATTTTGATTATAGTTGTCGTAGGGCACTCAATTTTGTGATGGATTGATGTGATAGCTCGTAACTTGTGAATTTGGTATAAGATTACTTAATGGCTAGACTTGATTGTTAATGGTGTTAATTGTGTTGATTGTGAGATTGAGTTGGGAGGCTTCTGCTCCTCTAGAAACCATTAGCATGGGAAACCACACGTGAACACTTTAGATGACCTCTAAATGTTCATATCTCGTGACTTTTGTCCATATAACCCACTCTTTCCAAAATTGGCTCGAATGACCTTTAAAAATTGATATTGAATTGCTTGAATAGTTTGGATAGGAGATAAGAACTCTACCCCTCTTCCTTTGAAAATCGAAGGAAATCTTGAATACAAGGAATGGGTATGGAAAAACACTAGGATACTCGGTTTATGCCGAAGATCACACCTAGTGACCAATGTTCTATATATCACTAAAATTCTATGTGCGATTTGATTCTTAAAATTGGTTTTAAAAGTTAAAAATCCAAAGTCCGGCTTTTGAGTAATTAAAAACCGGATTTGCATATGTTGTTGAGTTTGATCGGATTGAAGTTGCACCTTCGAGGGAAACAAGTAATGGTGATGATGTATAGTCTTATTTTACAATCTCCGTATTGTGTGTTGAGCTTAGACTTGCTTGAGGACAAGAAAGGTATTGTGTGTGGGGAGGTTGTTTTAACCGCTTTTGGTCTCGTTTCTCTCGTATTTTAGATTCGTATTATTTTTTATTGTCGATCGAGTTCATACTTTGGTCTTCTATATGTTACATTGTTGGTAAATATCGGCATAAGAGAGTTAACGAGACAAAAAGACGAAGAAAAGATGGAAAAATCGCACTTTGGACCGAGCGCGGGGGTAGAGAGCTCTACTCCCGTAGCGTGCGCTAGCTCGCCTAGTATTGGAACGGACAGAGAGCAGGGGTAGCGACCGCTACCCCCCTAGCGACCACTACCCCTCTGAAGCCAAGCCATGGACACAGGGGGGCTTAGCGAGCGCTAGCCCCCAGCGCTCGCTAGCCCCCTGTTGTGGTTATTCTTCATCGAGCCTAGGTAGAGCTCGCTACCCCCCAGCGGGCGCTACCCAGGAGGGATTTTTCTAGCCTATTTAAGTCCTACACGCGTGATTTATTGTAGACAACTCACAATTTCATGGCGTAATTCAATTCTAGGTTTAGACCACGAGAGAAAACACTACTAGTCTAGATTTTCCATTCCGTTGTTCGTCTTTCCAATTTCGTTGTGGATTCGTTCGTGATTCAAACCCGATGTTCTTTAATGCATTATTTCCCTTTTCAATTCGTAAGTTCTTTTACTGCTTTCTTTATTGTTTTATGATCTCTTTTCTTCTTGTTCTTTTCTTGATTACTTCACAATTCGTTAATCCAAACCTTTCAATCATGTTAATTAATCAATTCAAGGCATGTTTAAATTCAATTTCTTTAGTTCTTCGTTCTTAGATTTAGGATTTAAGTGCTTTATTAATTTTCGCCTAGGTAATTCGTATTTTAAATTCTTTAATTACATTCGCCTAGATAGATTAATTAGATTAGTTAAAAATCAAAACCCCTTCTTTTTAATTGCTTTCTGTTTTGCAACATAGATAAAGCCCTGCTTAGCCTTCCTTGAGAATACGACTTAGGGTTAACTTATTAATCTATAGTGAACTCGTTCTTTTGAGAGTAACTTAATAAAATAAGTTAAAAAAATAAGTGACTAATTAGACTAACTTTTAGGAAGTCCTTGATGAACGAACAATAGCATGAGTAGAGGAGCATGGTTTAATTAATTGTAGGTTTTCTGAATTCTAGGCTCTTCAATCCCGAATCCACATTTTTATTTTGTTTATTATTTTCGTTTTATTTCTTGTTCCTCCCATTTATCTTTGTTAGAGTGTTTAGAATTTCCCTTTTCTTGTTTTAATAACACTTATGATTAGAGCCGCCTTGTTAAGCTTTCCATCGAGATCCGATCGGGGTGAAGTTTCCACATGCAATCGACGTCGTATAATTTGCAAGAACTTAGAGTACACACTTTAGATCTAACAGAAACGTGAAGTGGTCGTGGAGATAATGGTGGATACGATATTGGGGAGGGAGAAGAGAAGAGAGAGAGAAGGGTAGATGTAAATGGGGGTAAAAAGTAGATGTATGGGAAATTGAAAAAGCAGAAACATAATAATTAGGGTATTAAAGTGGGTAATTTTCATATGTGTATTTAGTTAATAGGTATTTTTCACATTAGATTTTTGAAGAGTGGGCAATTTTCATTTTCTCCCTTAATTATATCTGCCGACAATAAGAGAGAAAGACTACTACAGTTATCTATCAATATAATATATTAAATGATTACATATCGAAGTCTTCTCCTTAATCCAAGGCGTGTGGCATCACCACAAGCATTCTTTTATATTTATATATATTAATATTTTATATACGGTAATATATAATTCAATGATTAGGAAAAAATTATTTTAGGTAAGTGTATAATTAATATTTTATATAATTAATCGGTCATGATTATTGTCATATTTAATTAATTATTCAGTCAAAATTGCAATATATATAGTTGAATGTATACTTTATATATTATATAGATTAAAAATAATTTTGCTAATTATAATATATACTCCCTCCTTTTAGGCATGGTTATTAAGGAGAGTGTATAAAGTAGTGTAAGAGTGATAAAGGTAGTAGGGTCCACACCTTTTTAAAGGGATAACTTTTACTATTTTAGGAATGTGTCAAGCTTAGTGGGACGTCCAAATAAGGGAATTGTGTCAAGCTTAGTGAGACGAATGGAATAATATAGATATGATAGTAGGCTTCTACAATAAGCTTTGTTCATTTATAATACGAAAATATATAGCATTCATCAATTATCATTATTTACTCTTAAAAATTGGATCGTATAAAGTGGGTGGACGAATATTTAATGGGAATTTATATAAAAATATAGTTAATATAAATATGTTTCTAACTCACACCTATTAGTGTCGGCTACCAAAGGGTAAAATGTTATCAATACCCTTACGGGTATGGATATGGATAGTCAATGTTCATGTATGTCGTGGCCGATTGTCATCCCTACTTTTGACCCGCCAACAAATATAATTTTTAATACTATAACATTAATGATTTGAATTGATAAAATAAATATTCATGATTTTATTTGGTCAAATAATTAAATTTTAATAAACAAAAAATAGTCAATTTTTTAAATTACAACATAAAGTGATTATAGAGTAATGCTCCACCGCCCGCGGCGGGCACATCTTAATGTGCCCGCGGCTGATGTGGCAATGCCATGTCATTGCCACATCAACATGTGAGTTACTATATTTTCATTTCTTTGTTAAATTTATTTTTTATTATTAATTTTTATTGAATAATATTAAACTATACCCTAACCAATGAACCCTAGTCGGAAAGTGATAATTAATAAAAAAAATATTAAGAATTTAATATATATCTACATGGCATGCCACATCATTCGTGGGCGCATTAACCCCGCCCGCCGCGGGCGGGTGAGCATTTTCGAGTGATTATATACCAATAATTTTTATTACGAGATAAGTCTTCATTTAACACTGATATTTTGCAATGATATAATTTTTAAGTAACACAAATTTTCAATTATGTTAATCATAACATAACATGATTTTTCTTCAACACAATCTATATTAGATAAATTACTGAAAATAACATTTATTTATAATAATTTGTCAATTGTTATCACATCTGAATAGGAGAAATATGTCAAAATAGTTATTTTAATAAAAAAAATCCAAATTTTAACCACATAAAATATTATAATAAAATAATAGTCATTTTTTTATTATATAAGAATTATATAAAAAGAACAAATATGAGTACTCTCAAACCCACCACCCATCACCTTTTGGGTATCATCATCCCATCACTTGTGGATATTAATTTTAGGAAATACTTACATATAATTTTTAGAAAAATATAAAAACATGGTTAATATTGGGTGGGTGGGTGAGTATCTAACGAGCATTTTGATGGATATTTCATAGGTATATCGCGAATATTTTTTGTGAGTAAAAATAATAACTATCCATATACGTACAAATACAAATGATATTAAAATATACCATGAAGACTATGTGTGAATATTAAATGTGTCTCTAACTCACATCTATTACTGTTAGATAATCGCATGTAAGTTGTCATTTATACCCTTGCAGGTACGGGTACGAATATCGATAGTCACTACCCGTGCGTGTCGTATTCGATTGTCATTCCGACTTTTGATCCACATAAATATTTTATGTGAAAAAAATCATTATTTGATTTGACATAGAATGATTATTACCAATAAATTTTACACGGGATGAGTCTTCATGTAACACATATTTTGCAACGATATAATTTTGAAGTAGCAAAAATTTGTAATTATGTTAATAAATCATAAGGTAACGTGATTTTTTATCAATACATTCTATGTAAGATAATTTATTGTAAATAATATTTATAGTAATTTATTATTTTATATCACTTTTAAATAGAAAAAGGTTAAAATAATCATTTTAATATACTAAATTCATATTTTAACCACTTAAAATGTTATAGAAAAATATAATTATTTATTTAGGTTTCCTCAATCACCCTTATTAACGATATCTTTTAATTTTATAGCTAATAATTCGTAAATACAAGTGATTAGATTTTATTTTTATATTTATGATTATTACTTGAGTTTACTATAATAAAATAACTATTATACAATCTAAGCCTTTAAATATATTATAGCATTTTTAATAACTAAAATTTTATTATAAAACTCAATTTTTTTAAATAGATAATACATTTTTAATTTTTAAATTTTTTGAAGTTTTTGGAATGCTCCAAATTCTACTTGAGCATCTAAATCTGGGTCAATGCCGACAAAAACATCTATGAACAAGGTTCTAGCACCATGCCAAATGTGTCCGAAGAAAAGAAAAGCAGCTTTTGAGTCAACTCTTGAAGTTGGTTTTTCCAAGAAGAAATAAAAGCATGCAACACGTTAAAGAAAGCTTCTTCCTTGTCATCACTCCCACTACCAATGAGAGGACCGAAAGCGGCCTATTTGAAAATGGCTTCTTTATTTTGAAAGTGGGGGAAAGGGATCTCTTTTTTGTAAAGGAAAAAAACGGAACTTGTCGTAAAATATATTACTTAAAAAATATATATTTAAAATTTTATATTTATAAATTATAATATAAAATAATTTTCCGCCGAATTTGGACGGATTACACATTGGGGTGTATATATATATAGGAGTCGTATATGCCTAATTTCACACATTTAACTTAATTCCCATCTGAAATCAAAATTTCCTGAAAGAACCTAAGGGGATCATCGATGGAATTCAATTTACAACCTCAAAAGGCTGACGCCACCGTGTACGAAGGTGAAGGTGGTGGATACTACTCGTGGACATCACTGCTGGTTGCCGACGCGGCCGTTGGCGCCGGTAAGTTTCTTTTGCGGCCGCGCGGCTTCGCTTTGCCTCACTACTGCAACTGTAACAAGATTGGTTATGTCATCCAAGGTAATTAATATAATGTACATGTATATATATAAAACTTTGGCTATTTTGAGATTTCTTTAGCTATATAATTTCAGATATTAACGCTAACAACTATATATACATTCACGATACTACCGTAGGTAGTTGCACTGTAGGGCTCATACTGCCAAACAAACCCCAAGAGAAGATCATAATCATCAACAAAGGAGATGCCGTTCCGGTTCCAATCGGCACCATTTCATGGTGGTTCAACGGCGGAGATTCCGACGTCACCATGGTCTTCCTAGGCGAAACCAGCCAGTCGTACACCCCGGGCCAGTTCGACTACTTCTTAATGACCGGTGCCAGCGGCATTCTCAATGGCTTCTCCTCCGAGTTCATCACCTCTATATTTGGACTCCACCAAGCCCAGTCCAGAGAGCTGGTAGCAAGCCAACCCGGACCACTGATCATCAGCATTGGCTCAAACATTCAAATACCTACACATCCCAACTGCGAGAAAGAGGACTTTGTCATTCATCTTGATGCTTTGGTTTCTAATTCTGGTACTTCAGCGATCATCACGTCGGAGGATTCTCCCTTGGTCGGTGAATTGGGGCTTAGTCCGAGATTGGTGAGACTCGAACCGGAGAAGGTGTTGGAGCCTTATTACAGCATGGGACATCAGTTGATGTATGTTATGAAAGGGAAGGGTAAGGTTGAGATTGTAGGGTTTAATGGTGTGAATGTTTTGAGTGAGAGTGTGGAGGAAGGCCACCTCATTGTTGTGCCCAGATTCTTTGTTTCTGCTTTGGGTGCATTTGCATGCCAACAAGACTTTGAATTCCTCTGTGTTTCCACATCTCCAAGGTATATATGCAGTACTATATAAGCTAATTAAAGACTTTTCATTTTAATTAATTATTTTTCTGTTTCAAATTGGCACGTTTAAGTTTAATATAAACCATGATGCATTCTTGATTAGGACACACACACACACACACACATATATATATATATATATATTATATCAAACTGGGTCTAGGAATATAATTCATTAATTATGAGATTAGCTTTCACTTGATGATTAGATAGGGTTCCGTACGTTCAAAGTTTACTTTTATTTAGTAATTAATAAAAGTACATTAATGATGATAATTAATTGACATATTATTCAGAATTGTGTGATATAAAATACATGAAGAATAATTGAGAGAGATTTCATAAAAATCAATACAGAATTAATATGAGTTATGTACGTTGGGAGAATATAATATAATACTATCAATGATTTTTTTTTATATATCACAGTATCTCTTAATTATCCTTATAAAAAAATATATATATTGAGCCATCATTGGCACATATATTTGTTATATTAAATACTCCATATTGTTGCAGAGCTTCTTCGTCCATTGAAATAGCTGGGAATAGTATTTCAGCATTCAAAGCACTGTCTTCATCAGTTCTGGAGGCTGCATTGAACGTGACTCCTCAGTTCGTCAAGACTTTCAAGTCAAAATATTAATTAAAAAAATGCAAGATCGATTAATGCGTAATATTATGAGCTTGCATGATCGTGTACTTATAATAATGCTTGTTTGCAGCTGTATTTATTTGATTAATGTAATGACTTGTTTGGAATTTTATGTGTGTTTGTTTATGCATGTGATTGTAATGCAACTCTTGGAAATACAAGTATTCAATTTCAAGCCTTCGTTGTTATTTCTTAACTTGTAAAAATCGACGTTAATATATATTAATTCAGATACTAATTGAACTTTACTTAATTATCTACAACTTAATTACTAGTACTAAAATGTACCTCAATTATTGTAACACTAATTAAGAGACTTAAGTGGGAACTTCAATTCCATTTCCCCCCACTCAGAAATATATGTAAGGGTTTTAATTAAGTAACTATATAAAGTCCATAAATTATGTATATATATAGAATAAATATCGAAACTTAATTAAATCTTTGGCAAGTGGACTTTGGAGTTACTGCACACGTTTTATAAAGCAAAATTTGTGCCAAGACAAAACGATTGGTTAATTTGAAAATTACAATAGTGGTCAATAGAGGTGTTCGAATGAACGTAACTCTTGGAACCAAATCGTAACGGTAGGTTTTGGGAATTTAAAAGATTGCTGGTTTTAAAAGAGGTAAATTGATGTATGAGTGGAAATACACTCATTAAAATTTTTTTTCTAATTTACTTGATATTTTTAGTAACACAATGTTTAAGCATACTTAATAATAAGATAGTTTGGGTAGTAAAAGTAATTCTTCAAGAAGACTTAAACTTAACTCAAATACACCTTGTAAGAGTGAGTAACTAGGTTAATGTTGGAAGTTGTTTGAACCATATGTAATTGTTTTGATGGTGGTTATCGAAACACACACTTAAAATTTACTTAAGTGTTTACCAGCACATAACATAGTATGTTCTGTGTATGAAAGTTGATCTATTCTGTAAGATATCAAGATCTGTGTTAAGATTTGTTTATAGGAGATCAACTTAAACTTAAGTTTTACCTTTATGTTAGATTGCAAATTATCATGTAAAGGAACAGATCGTGAGTTACGATTTGGTCCTAACCCAATCTGTATTTAGACTTAGTGTTTTCAAAGATGTTGCAACATAATGAACAGAACGTGAGTCACGATCTGTTTCTATAGAGCATCTATTTTTAGATTAAATCCTGGAGCAAAGTGTTCAAGACACAGAACAAAGTAGACGTTCTGTTGATGACACAGAACGTAGGAAACGTTTTGTCCAGATACTATCTACCAAAGTATCCCAAATCACAGAAGGTGATTTAACATATCATGGAGTGATCTGTTCAGCACACAGATCAAGCGATGATCTGTGACATGCCCAAGGGAGAGATGTCCTGCCTAAATGGATCATCTATTCCTTAGTACACTTTGGTGTCATGTATGCTTCGTTTTCATATACTTATTCTAGAAATAGAATTTGAATACTGGGAAACGATGTCATATGTTTGGTACGTTTTTATCGTATTTTTTAGTCTCATTTCGTAGTATTTTAGTTAATTTTATTTAGTATTTCGTTAGTTATTACGCCGGGTATCGAATTTGTGTGTAGGTTGCTTGGTGTGGAAAAATGGCGCGAAATGAAGTCGTAGATATTAAGTTTGGCGTGAGGAAGCGTAAAGGACGAGCTTGTGAAGAAATGAAGCCGAGGAAACCGAACGAGAGCTTGCTAGGAGTTATTGGCAAAAGACGAGAGGACAAAGAACGCGCGAGCATGGCCATATGCAAAATTATTACGTCTTGTGCAACAATTTGTTTTTGGCCCGTTCTCCTTCGTTACAACTTCGAATTTGGATCCGTTTGCGGCTAAGGACTCCTATCGAGACGATCTTCAAGAATGTATTTTTAAAATTTTCATATTTTGCAGAGAGGGGGGTCCAGAGCCCGCTGGGTGCACCTCTCGATTGGAACATAATATGGTGCCTAGCGGCTGTTGGACCCCCAACGACCGTTGGGCGCGACTTTTAGACGCGAGTTAGGCTATTCAAACCGCTATTAGTGGGCATTCTTTTGATCCCTTTTTTCATATTTTCTCTCTTTCAAACCTTAGAACACTTAGATTATTCTATTTTCATTGTAATTTCGCATCGGGACGAAGAACTGAGGGGAGTTTGACGCTCAATCCACGATTCTATCTTAGTAAGTATGTTTTAATTCTTATTATTGATTGTCTTATGGATTGATTGTCATTCTCTACATAGGGTTAGAATCTCTTGATTAATTATTGATTGTTCTTGATTCATGCTTATTTGATTAAACTTGTGCATAATCGAATTGAATGCTTGATCACCATTTAATTCTCTTATGATTCTAGATGAGATTGAGAAATAATTCTAGAATTTGACCTAGGGTTTAATCAAACAATAATTCCAAATCGGAAACGTATGAATTATATTCGTTGTTAATTGTGATTTTTCTATTGTGTAATTCGAATACGTGAGTTAGAATTATGCAACTCTAGGAATTGTAATTACCGCTTACTTATCGAATACACGAGTTAGATGATTAAGCAACTCTAGGAATTGATTTATTAATTGAGAATCATTGCTAATAATTGATGAATTCTTATTAGGGTAATCTAATACGTGAGTTGTGATTTTCGTCTATTTATGAATACGTAAGTTAATAAATAGACTAACTATTAGGAAGCCCTTAATGAACAAACAATTGCATGATTGATAGAGTATGATTTAATTGATTATTTCTTGACTTTAGGCCCTTAAATCCGGAATCCCACCTTTTATTTATATTTATTTATTTTCTTTATTTCTTGTTTTTACAACTTTATCTTGATTTAGAGTGTTTATGATTTCTCATTTATTTTTTTTTATTGACACTTAGTATTAAATCGTCCTGTTAAGCTTTCCATCGAGATTCGATTGGGGTTAATTTGTCATGTACAATTGACCTCGTATATATGCGAGAACTTAGAGTACACACTTTAGGTTTAACACCATACCTTAAATGGCAACAAAGGATGCATCGCTAGCAAGGAGTACATTCTAACGGCTAGTTCGTGCGCTTAAAGCATTCCAACGGTTAGTTTGTGAATCAGTTGCCTATGAATACTCCTTCAATGATTATACAACAACCACTGGCCGGATTCCAAGTGATCAAACTCTGCAGAAATATTCAAAGCTCTCGAAGTGTAAATACACTCAAGTGATAAACTCATTGCACTTCACTTAGTTATTCTGCACTTATAGAATCCAATGTTCTTAGCATTACATAGATTATATCTTACGCTAGAACACTCCCTACCTAGAACTAAATTGTATTTAGATACAAGCACTGTAATTTTAGTACTATCCTTCCTTTAGCCTTCAAGCTTTTGGAAGAACTTTCAAACTTTGTAAACCCAGTAAGTTAAAGGTCATGACCTTATTCGTGCACAACACAAATCCAGTTTAGATTTGTTGTTGTGACTGGTTCTCTGCCAGTCTAAAGTAGGGTTGTAAACGAATCAAATATTTTTGCTCGATTCGGTATTCGATTCGAAATTTTGATATTCGTATTCGAAATTTTTGTATTCGAATTCGAATACAAATAGTTTTTTCGATTCGATTCGTTATCAAATACAAATATGAAATTATAGTATTCGATTCGATATTCGTAAATATTCGATTAAAATATTCGATTATTTTTATTATTATTATTATTATTATTATTATTATTATTATGTAGTTAAAACCGGCCCATTCAATTAATTCAAACCGGTCCATTCGATGTTTATATGTATGGATTGTATATTGAGATCTTAGGCAGTGAAATCATTAATTTATTTATTGTTGAGTATTTATTAGGTAAATGGATCAGATATAGCATATATTATTTAGATGGTTTTTTTTTTATTTTTTTTATTTAACAGTTTTTCACAATGTAAAATTCGAATCGAATAGTTCGAATCGAATCGAATAGTCACCAAATCGAATCAAATTTCGAACCGAATATCCGAAAATTTATTTAAAAATTCACTTGAAAATAATCGAATCGAATATTCGAATATTTTCGAATAGTTCGAATTTTAACTCGAATCGAATTTCGAAGCGGAATTAATATTCGTAATCGAATCGAATATCGAATCGAATATAGCAAAAAAATTTCGAATCGAATCGAATCGAATATAGAGATATTCGCCTCGATTCGATTTGTTTACAACCCTAGTCTAAAGAGGCGAGGAGATTTTTCACAAGTTAGTGAATTACTATGAAATTGATAGTCCGTGGATGTAGGGGCGTTACCCGAACCATGTTAAACTCTGTTTTCTACAGTTCTCTTACAGTTTTGCTTATCACATTTACTTTCAACATTCATATTCTGCTATAGTGCATAATTTTTAAACGAACATCTTAAAAAATACTTGGTTAAATAAAAAAGGATTTTCATTAAATTGAACAACAGACTAACCACCACTTCTGCACAATTTGTCCTTACATCTTCTGTGAGAACAGAACACGTAATACAGAACTTATTTATTTGGTTCATCTTCTGTATTTGTAAAACATAGAACTTGAACAAAAGATCACCGGTTATTCTGTGTTGTTGTGATTGTTGGTTCTATCTCTGCAACACTTACAAGAAAACGAAAAAGTATACGTTGGTGTATTCCCCTCCTCCCCCCCCCCTACACCAATAGCTGCTCAATCGGGACCAACAAGTGGTATCAGAGCATTGTATCTAACTTGATCACTGTATTTGTATCACCAGATTTCACAATCTGTGATTATTCTTGATAGATCTTCGAAAACCCCATCATTTATACCATATCATTTACTAATTGTTTGCTCTATGGATTCTAATGTCATTAGAGCGTGTGAGGAATTCTCTATATAAGGTTATAGACTAAAGCTTTAGAATCAGAATGTGCCTTGAAGCTCATCACATTCTGATGCAGGATGTGATTGAGAATGGACCCACTCCCATCTATGACACAACAAAGATGTCTACCGAATGAGCTAAAGGACCAGAAGCTACAGTGGTCTATGAAAAGGTTTTGAAAAATCCTAGAGACTATGCTACAGAAGAGAGGAAAGAAGCTGGTTTGGACAATTATCCTAAAGGTTTGATCTCAAGCACAGTCAAAGGGATCTACCTAACCACCATCTAAGACTTGAAGACATCAAAGGAAATGTGGGACACTCTCAAAGCACTCTGCGTCGGTTCTGAAGAGATGCTGGAGAACAAGTTACCTCATGCTTGTAGAAAGTTTGAAGAATTCAAGATGCTTCCATCAGAAAACATTGAACAGATGAAGATCAGATTCACGAAGATCACATTGGAGATCTTCACAATTAACAAAAGAAAACACACTCAAAGAGAATTGAATCTAAGGGAGTTATTCGTGCACTAACACCTAATTGGCATTTTATCTCATGCGCCTAGAGTTTAATATTATGACTTCTAAGGAATTATTTAATTCCCCCACGGGTAATGAGTTTGGAGTGCGCAGGATTTAGGAAGCAACAGAAGCTTCTACCAGCAAACAACAAGAGAAGTAGAAGAAAGAAAAAGAGGTTGCTTTCCAAGCAAGTCGAGCAAAAAAAACTGAAGCTTCAACATCAAATGATGAGTCATCGGGGATTTTGCCATGATGGCAAAAAGGCTGGAAAAGCTGAAAACCAGAACGAACAACTACAAAAGATTCTACAAAGATTACAAAAGGAATTTCAGCCGACCACAAAATGATGACAAGACTGACCAGAAAGATCAAGTAAAAACTTCCATCATTCTAGGGTCAATCTTGATGATATTACGTGTTTTGGCTGCAATAGGAAAGGGGACTTCAAGACACATTGCCCAGAACTTAGTAGATTAGAACATGAAGAATTACGAGCTAAACGCAACAGAAAGCTCAAAGAACAAAGGAAGACTATGATTGCTAAAGAAAATGCAGCAAGCTCAAGCGGGAACTTCTTTGATTCTTCATCAGATAATGACGAAGCTCTCTTCACGCAAAAAGTATTCATAGAAGTTGATGGAGAATGTTATGTTGGGATTGACAGCGGATTAGATCAATCTGAGGTAAATCTACGATCATCTAATTCATTTTCTAACTTACATATATATGATTCTGCCACTGGAGATGAAGCTGATCAAGATCATGAGGAAAATAATTAGGATGAAGAACCACCAGAGAGAATATCATGAGAAAAATTTATACAGACTCGAAGACTACAAGAAGTGGTCGAGAGTTTGCTAAAGAGAAATGATTTTCTGGAAACAACGTTCATCCAGATGAAGGAAGTCAGTAAAGCCTTCACAGAACGCGAACAAGATATGTGTAAATAGATCACGGAGAATGATGATGAGATCATCATCCTAAATGCAAAAATCAACGATCTCCTAGCAAGATATGATGCACTGTCAAAGCAAGCTGCAGAGGAACACTCTTTTACACATTATAACTCGCAAGCCCATAAGATTATCCCTTGAATTTATAGATTACTCAATTCCAAGAAAAATAGTGCCCAACTCTCATACCCACATTTATTGTTGGAGGAACACTCTTCTACATAGTAGAAAGTATGTAAGCTCACAATAAAAACTCTCTTAATAAAAACGCACTCTCACTTTATATGTTGGAAAATATATTTGCTCGAGTGGTCCTTCAGCGAACGTCTAATGCCTGTAAATATAGGGTATATACGAACCCTAAGTTGGTTGTTTGATGTCCAAGATAATAAGTATCATGTATATATCTTTAATTAAAAATATATATCGTTAAAAAATCTTGGATTTATCTTTAGGAGATTTTTGGTTGAAAGCAAATTAGCAAAATATATCAAAAATCATCCGCGGGTTTCTTAACTACAATCGTGATATATAAGGAAGTTGTTATACATGTAAGATTCACCAATTTTTAAATAAAATACTCTAAGTGTCGAACAAATCTTGAGACATAATATGCAACGGATATCAGAAACTGTTGCTTTCAATAACACTATGCACTCGAATAAGTCTATTTTTTTTGGGTAAAACTAATTGAAATTATAAAACCATAAATTAGATAGTTCTATATTTAATTTATACACATTGTGTACTATTTAAACCAACGAAATCAAATACGAGATCAACTAAAACAAGACAATAAAAGTGGACAATTGTACCATTCAAATCATGCAAAATGAGTGTTTATCAGTTATTCATCAACATTATTTTAAAATGAAACATATCAATAATTAGGTACTCAAATAGCATGTCAATATTAGGTCAAGAGTAAAAGAAATTAAATCTTTAAATACATACTTAAAATGATACAATTGTCCACTTTTATTGTCTTGTTTTGGTTGATCTCGTATTTGATTTCATTGTATTAGTTTTACGTTTTGTTGCATTTTCGTGTTTTTCTATAGGATTTGGTGTTGCATAGTCTAATTGGAAGTCGAGAGGGGTAGCCAAGAGGCAAAGATGTGTGTCGAGCTGAAGAATGGGCCATTAGTCGAGGCACGAGTGCACGGGGCACGAAAAACCAAGCCCGGACGAGAAATCAACAAGATCGGTGATCGGGACTGGGATCGCCGATCTCAAGGTGTAACTTCAGGGATCGCCGTCTAGATTGCCAAAGCTACGGGAATCTCTCGGCGACTCCAACGACGATCACCGATCTTAGGAGTAAAATCTAGTGACCTGGTGCTGGGGCCGAAGTCATGCGCGAGAAGGATTTTTACCTTATTTTAGTAATTTATTTCCATGTTTCATTGTATTTTACCCTAGTACTATATAAGGGTTGCTTTGTCAACCCTAGACTTTTGAGACCCTTAATACACATTTTACATCTTTTAGCATAGATCATTCATAGCCACTATTGTTTTAGCTATTTTTTGAGTTTTGATCATAATTCTTGGAGGAGAGTTTATGATCGAGGATTGACAACCCGACGCCGCTAATTCTGCAACAGGGGTTTATATTATTTTATTTATATTCGATAGTTAATTTTATTTTTACTATGAGTGGCTAGACAATTTGTGATTTTAGGGATTTTGTAATGACCTATTTCTTTTGATGAATTCGTAATATTAATTCATAATTTTCCTTCCTATTATTGTTTATGATTCGTGTTCTTAATTCTCATGTTTAATAACTGGCCATTATTATTGCATGCTAGCTATGTGTTTGATATCTTATCCGGAATTAAATTCATAGTCGACCACACAAATGCATAATACATGTTTTACTTTGAGACCTAGCGGAGATGTAGATTAAATTAGTGTACTATCATAGACTACCCTATGAGGAGTATATGGTTACTTTAGTGGTCCTTCACAAGAATTAAGATTAAAATTTGGTGATTAGATTTAATAAGTGAATCCATTAATTGATTTAGTGTCTATATATTACCCTTGAAATCCTCTTTTATTAAATTATTATTTATATCTTTATTTGTTTATTCTTAAACTATTTTATATTTATTCATAATCATCTCTAATCTGCTAAATAATAATTGGATATTTATGTGAATTAATCCGTCTCTTTTGATGAATAACTGTGTGATATTAGTGTTACTCTTAACCTAATTGTTAATGCCATTATTAAGAAATTATTTTGGATTGCATTCATACAAAATATTAAATGTATCATGCAAGACCGATAAAAATCCGACCCATTATCATTGCTAATTATTGCCAAAGAAATTGTTGCCATCATCATGCTATGCAAAATCCCTGTAAAAATGCTGTCATCTTGATTTACACATGCATGCCCTAATTTAATCATGTAATGACATTTTCATACGTTATTTTTAAAGAAACACAACTAAGGACTAAATTAAATCAGATATTAAAATCACATAGCTGGTTTTCTGAGTCAGAGAAGTATGCCCAAAAATCATCATTTATTAAATTAGAAGAGCAATGAGAAGGGATAGCATTATATATTACAATATTGTACATTAATGGTGATTAACTACATGCATTTTGGTTTCAGCTCAGCTGCTACCAATTATATCACTGTACGTGCACTTGATTTTCTCAATCAACGCGTCCCTGAAATTATAATTATTTCCAATATGAGCCAAGTATCTTTTTCTTTTACTAAATTACACTAGTTTATTTTCAATTGACTAGAATACTAATAAGAGAAAGAAAAAACGAATACGTACCTGGTTGGCTTGGAGAAAAGATTTTTATATGCAAAATACTGCAGCAAATTATAACAAGAAGATGAATCAATAGATTTGGAGTTAAATCACCTTTAAATATTAATCTCTCTGTTCATAAAAATTCTTGACATTTTAACTCGACATCGGTTTTATTATTGTGATATGACTTAGCGTGGAAGTATATGATTAGTGGAATTTGAGACTCATATTATTTATTATTTTTAAATAGTGTTTACTAACAGGATAAGACCGTATAACTCTGAATAGATGAAAACAATATAAACTAATCTAATGTTTACCAACTTGGATTAGACTCATGAAATTTCAAAGCTCCTAATTAATGCTCTAATAAGAAATTATGTATTTCGTAAGCATCCTATACGAGGGTGAGAATAAGTTATTATTACATATGTGGATATTAATTTAAATCAATCATACTCTACTTAGTAACTTAAGTGATCGTGTGCATTGGGGTAGTTTATTCTCACTTAATTTATTATTTTAATTATATTATATATACTGTGTGAAGTTGGTTCACTCAATATAAATAGGAAGTTATAAAATGTAAAATATTTTTATAGAGGGATGGATTATTAGTAGTTAAGTAGATTACTCACGCCGGTATATCCAATTCCCACGAGCTCCAACACTCCAGGTACGAGCGGAAGCTTGTCGATAGCCTTGCAAATTAAGATAACCAAACATATTCATTAATGGATGATTAATTATCAGATATTAAATAATTGAACATATTAGAGCTAAGTATATAACTTATGAATCAACTTTTGAAGAAATTTCTTCAACTCCATTTTATTAGTAAAAGGCTCCAATTTTGACAAACTTTTTAAAATTGTAGCGTGTCGAAATTTCAGCAATCCGAGAATTAAAACTGTACTCATTTAGCTCCACCCAATTTAAAGAGACAAAAAATAATTTATTGGATAAAATAAATTGATGAGATATTCGATTACCAAAAAATTGTAAAAGTTTGATGATGAATCGATGATGATGAAATTATACCTATCCCAAATAAAACAGTAATATATATATATATATATATGTATATATATAGGTAATGAATGCTTACGGAGATGACTCCGGCACAGGCAACGAGTCCAACTCCTCCGGCCACCGCCAGAGATGTAACCGCATACTTGTCTTCAACTTTATCCCACTGCCAATCAATTAATTACCTATTCATTAATTTAATGTGTATTGCATAAATTAGGTAGCACAAATTCAGAGCAATATAGAATATACTGAGATTCTCACAGCTTGTTGAATTTTAGTAACTAATTCGGGGGTTTCGGTGGTGGTGGTGGTGGCGGCGACACTAACCACCTCAGCCGGTGCCTCTCCGGTAGTAGCCATGGCCGACACATTCCTGCCAGTAATCTTCCTCGTTGCAGGAGCGGCGGAAGGCGGCGGCACTGCAACGCATTGGGCGGGTTGAGGACGAGGAGGCTTGGAGGAAGAAGACAGAGAAAGAGGGGTGAGGGTGGATGATGCTGTTGAGGCCATAGCAACTTAGCTTGTCAAGTAAATTAAAGCTAAACCCTACCCCCAATTATCAGCTATTATTATTATTATTATCTTAGCATGTTATGTTCCTCCCCTCTTCTCCCCTCCCCTAGATTTTTATTTTTTATTTTATTTAAATAAGAGAAAGAAGAAAAAGAATTAGTAGTAACTGAAAAAGGAATAGATGAATGGAGTGAGCAAAACCACTGGTGTAGAATTTTGAGGATAATGTGTTACGATGAGGTGGCACATGGCCTATGGATAGCCATTTTATGGTATTGTATTATAATGGATAATATATTTCAGCACCCTCTTTTGCTTTGCACCACTTAATTATTTAACCACATAAACCATTCTACTATTATGTTATAACTATGTTGATGTGTGTATACAATACAAATATTACTCTTGTATGTCGAGAACTTCTTTACATTTTATCCATCTGGACCCATCTCATTATCTAAAACTAATTTTACATTTTAAATTTTATATTTATAAGTCAAACCATCCAACTAATCAAGATACTCATAGAGGATCGTATCTATATAACTTTACACTTCTCGACAAATATAATTTGTTTCGTTATTCTAAGTGGTTATTTGATTTTAAGTAATGAACAACTTGTTATTCTTAACTTTTGGGCGCATGAATTCATATATAACTTAAGTGATACAATAAAAGTCTTTTTGATTCTTTTATTAACCCGTCTATGTATCGGATTTCATTCACCCTATGATTGGAAAGTAATGATTGGGTTCAGTGTAGAAAGATTTTGTATGTAGAAAACTTCTTTACATTTATCTATCTCGTTCCATCTAATTATCTAAAACTAACTTTACATTTTAAATTTTAGATTTAAAAGTATACTCACTCTATTACAATTAAAAATGATAAATTAAATAAAAGTCTATTACAATTAAAAATGATAAATTAAATAAAAGTGAGACTAAACTTCTTTTAACAAACACTGTCACATAATAATAATTAGTTGGATTTCAAGTTTCACTACATACTTTCACGATCAAAGTATATTCTTAAAATTTGCATCAAATTAAAACGTCATGATTTTTTTGAAATGAAGGACTATAATTTTCATCATATAATCATCTTTTTCTAATAGATATAAAAAAAAAATCATGACAACTATATAATAAAATTGTGTAGTTCATAATTTCGTACTATGATCAGTTCTCACATAAGCTATTTACTCAAATAGATCATCAAAAGTAAAAATTATATAACATCAAACACAAAAAGGCGCCTAAGAAAAATAAATATACGTGAGATGAAAAACTATAACATAAACAAATTAAAAAACAAAAAATGTCGAAACTTAGTGGATTTTACGGCAATATATATAGGGTTTATATCTTGTATTTAATTCATCTTAACGATCGACTTATTTGTTTTCAACATAAAAATAAAGACACATTTAAAAAAATGTATTAGTTCTTCTAATTAGGGATGTCAATCACTAATATGTTCAATCTGTTCAATCGGTTCTCGTAAATAATCGGTACCAAATCAAGAACCGATTACCGAGTAATAATTTTTTAATAAAAAAATTAATTATTAATTCTTGCAATTTAAAAATTAACAGTACCTGAACAACCTATATTGAATTAGTACATGTCTGGTATGATATATTATATTACATATTAAAATAAAATATTTTATATTTTATAAAAAATTTATCAAATTTAATTTAAATATATTTATGTTGAATTGTTATTGACTTCAATTGATTTTTATAAATAAAAAAATGAAAAAAATAAATTAAAAACGATTACTTTACTAGTTCTACTGGTTAATCGATATTGAAACGGTTGGTAACCGAGTAATCAGTAGAACCGACAAGTCTGATATCTAATTTCATGAAAGACCATTTTTCCAATTCTGATTAACCGGTACCGAATCAGTTGACACCCCTAATTTTAATGCTAGAGATTAATATTAGCATATTTATTATTATTTATATAAATATAAAAATCTACATTTAATTAAGAGTTAATATACCAAATTAGTCATTCTTCAAACAAAAAAGTAAATTTTACTCACTTATAAAAAAATAGTAAAATATAACTACTTTTTTTTGTAAAATTATTTTATAGTCCTTTATTCTTAATTAAATTTAAAAACCTGAGAAATTCTTTCCATAAGTTATAACATTGTTATTATCTTAATATATAGTCACCGCTGTTGTCGTTGTCGCTGTTGGGGTCACCTTTGTCACATTTCAAACAAATTCAGACAAATGTCATGAGCATGACCAAGTTATAGTCGTGCTCATATAATTTTATATCTATAATTATGTAATTACACGAGCATGACCAAGTGACTGTTGTGCTCGTGTAATTTCATCACCTGTATCACACATATAATTACATGAACATGATCAAGTGACAGTCGTGCTCGTGTAATTTCATCTCATAATCACACATTTAATTACATGAGTTTGACCAAGTGACAGTCGTGCTCGTGTAATTTCATCTCAACAATCACACATGTAATTACACGAGCATGACTTGGTTTGGTCATGTAATTATGGCGGGTAATGTAATTATGACAAGGTATTAGGGTAAGAGTGACTATTTTTTACTTTTTTTTTACAAATAGCTATTTTTTTACTTTTTGTTTGAAGATTGACTACTTTTACGTACTGCCCCTATAATTAACTTCTAAATAATTTTAATGCTCAATTATTAAATGTTACTGACGTAATTAAGATTGTAATTTGTTCAGTAACATAAATGGTAATAATTCTCAAACTCAACTAATGGCGTAATTATGTTATGAGTTTGACGGTATCAGATCGAGTTGATCCAAATCAAATAGTTGGGGGAGGTCGAGCTGGTTTGATCGCATCCTAATTTTTCGATTCGACCATCCTAAAGTGCTGTTAAATGGATGGATCTATCGAATCAGAAAAATTAGATGCTATTATATAGCTTTGTATCGGCTAACTTCATAAGTTGGATATAAGTGAACTCGAACGGTTGACATCCATCGTAGGATAAACCATGCTTCTCATGCTCCCCCGCCTGATTCTACTATCGAGGCTAACGGTAGACAATAACTCCCCTTTGAACACATCTTAAATTCACTCTTATAAAACGAATAAAAATAGTAGATATATCATACCTTTTTTAAACGAAATGGATACTGTGAAATGTGAAAAAAGTCCACTATACATAAAATGTATTAAAGGAAGAGTTCAGATCAAACCATATAAATCTTCTTTTATCACAATTTATGAATAAAAAAATAAAAATTATAAATAATTTATAAAAAGATGTTGAATTGGTTTAATCTAAAACTCTCCCTACATTTAATGAGTGTTTATCAATAAAATCATGTAAAATGAGTGTTTATCACATGAGTTTGATGTGGATGGAAAACTCTTGCTACATCCAGCGAAGGTGATTGCTTGATGGTTGGCTAAGGTCAATAATAGTCTATGTACTCTAGATTAGGTTCAATGAGCTTATCTGCTCGAGGAGGAGGCAATGTGGGAGGATTTTCAGACTATGGAAGCTCGTTTTCTTTTCCTCTTTGACTTGAGGACAAATCACGTTTAAAGGGGAGGGAATTGTTATTGAAAGTGCATGTGCATGGCACGGGAGGGTGCATGGAAGTGCATGAGTTTGCATGCAGTGTGTAGAAGTTGTTATATGTTTGTTTTCATTTCAATAAATGTGTGTTATGAGTCTTTATTTTCAGCCTATGTTAGTTTTCCATGTGGCATGAGTTTGTTATGGATCAGAGCTCATTTATAGCTCTTTGTACGAGCTCCCAAGCTCAGTTTTAGCATCTTTTATGAAAGTATCCTTTATCCTTTTTTCATTCCTCGTTTTGTCTCTCAATTCATACTGTATCTGAGTGTGTGGGTTATGATTGATGATCGGGAGTGAGCTCCGCCTAACAATTGGTATCAGAGCCTTGAGATTCGTAAGTCGAATGTTGAGTCACAGCTGGGAGAGATGCAACAACAACTATTGGAGTTGAGTGAGACATTGAGCCACTCAATAACCCAGTCGTTGATGGCTGCGATGAAAGGGCAGATTGAGGAACTGAGAAGTGAGTTACGCGGGGTAGGAAATCAACGCGATGGCAAGGATCCAACGGATGAAGGAGAGAAGAGCTAGAAAGTAGGAAAGGACAAAGGTAACTCTTTGAACTCCAATGGATCTAATGGATCGAGAAACAAGATGCCTAAGCTAGAATTTCTTATGTTTTAAGGACAAAATCCTATGCAGTGGGTTAGGAAGTGTAATAATATTTTGCGGTCAACAATATGAGTGATTATGATAAAATATTTATGGTTGCAATGTACATGGAGGGGGTAGTTGATCTATGGTATTAGGAATATATAGAGAATGAAGAGATCTCGTGGAGAGAATTTACTGAAAAAATGATAGAGAGATTTTCTGAGGAGGATGGGGAGAGCCTCATTGCCGAATTTAATCACCTAAAACAAACTGGTAGTGTATTTTCCTACACTAACAGATTTGAAGAGCTTAAGGCGTTTGTATTTGTTAGGAAGAGAGGGTTGGATGAGAATTATTTTATTAAGAACTATGTTGGAGGATTGAAGGATGAAAATGGGAGTGTTGTAGAAATGTTTCATTCTTATACACTTATTTAAGGGATTAAACTGGCCAAAAAGCAAGAGTTACAGTTGTTGGCTTTGGGTAGAGGACCAAAACAAGTTAGTTGAGGGTTTGGTGGAGGTACGAGGAGAATAGGAATGGAGCAGGTGGGTAAAGCGGGGAGCCAAGAGGGTCAGCAACCTTCAAATTTCAAAAAGTTGACTCCTATGGAAATTGAAGAGAGGAGAAAGAAGAAATTATGCTCCAACTGTGATGACCCTAATCAGTTAGGACACAGATGCAATGAACTTTTTGTGATTATCTGTGAAGAAGGTGAGGAGAAGAGAGATTAGGTGTTCAAAGAAGGCGATTCTAAGGAACAGGAGGAAGCTCAGATATCAGTTAATGCACTAGATGGACAACTAGTTACGGATACTATTAAGTTGCAAGGAAAGGTAGGAAATCATGTAGTATATGTATTGATTGATACATGAAGCATTCACAGCTTTCTTGACATGATGCCAACCGCAAGAATTGGATGTGAAGTTGAATATACTAACCCTCTATTAGTAACTATAGCAGATGGTGGTAAGATGGAATGTACAACTAGATGCTCAAGGTTGGAATGAGAGATGGGGGGGGGGGGGGGAGGGGTGTGCAAGTTCAATTTAGCTATAAGAATGCAACAACTAGGAGGGTGTGACATGTTTGTAGGTGTGGATATATCAAAGCAAATGGGGCTTGTAACCTTTAATTTCATATAAAGAAACATCAGCTTCATGAAGGATGGTAAAAAGATTGTGTTGCAAGGAGCTAGGCAGTAAGTATCTCTTACAATGACGACAGAGAAGCAGTTCTCCAAAACAATAATAAAGATTAAAGGATCATGTATGGGGTGTCTTTGTATCCTCTTTGTTGAGAAAGTGGTGGCAAATTGCAAACCACATCCGGATTTGCAACCACTCATCTCCAAGTTTTAATCTGATTGTGCTAAGCTTTTTATTGACATAATCTATAAATTGCATGGTCTCCCTTCCAGTATAGTATCTGATTGTGATTTCCTTTTCACAAGTGCATTTTGGAAGGATCTTTTTCACTCCAATGACGTCCAGCTTCGCCTTAGCATGACTTACCACCCTCAGACAGATGGGCAGAGTGAGAGGGTTAACCAGTGCTTAGAAACTTATCTACGGTGTATGTACAGTCATTCCCCAAAGAAGTGGCTCCAGTGGCTTCCTTTAGCGGAGTTTTGGTACAATTTTTCATACCATACCTCGCTTTTGTTGACTCCTTTTGAGGCACTCTATGGTTATAAACCTACTTCATTAGCTATGCAACCCTGTATCACACCACATGTTATTGGAATGGAGGCCACCCTGCAGGATAAGGTGAGATTCAAGTTCATTTCTGCCTTTTTCTTCTGAAGGCATAAGACCATATGATGGCCAGTACTAATAGGCACAGTCGTGCTCGTGAATATGCACAGGGCGATTCAATTTATCTCAAACTCAAACCTTTTAAGAAACACAATCTTCGGCTGCACCGTGCTTGGAAGCTTAGCCCACACTATGCTGGTCCACTCTTGATCACTAAGCGCGTTGGTTTGGCTGCATATGAGCTACGACTTCCTCTTACAGCAAAGATACATAATGTTTTTCATGTTAGCATGCTTAAGAGAAGCTTTAAGGTTTCAACTCATGTTGTTTCTGAATTGCCTGATGATCGCACTATTTTAAACAAAAAATAGGTGTAATATAGAGCAGTCGAGTATCCACAGAGACTGATTAACAAAAACACACAGGCTAATTCGTGTAGAAATTCAATTATTATCTAGGCAAATATTAATTTGAATGAGATCGAATCAATATAAAATAGCCTACGGGCTCGCGAACAATGATAAAAGAATCAAATAATAAAGAGAAGATTTTATGGATTATGTATGGACACTAAATCAATTAATGAATTCAACAATTAAATCTAATTACCATATTTTAATCCTAATGCATGTGAAGGTTCGCATAAATAACCACATACTCTCGAATAGGACAGTTTATGATAGTGGGCTAATTTAATCTCTATCTCTGCTAGGTCTCAAGAGAATGAAATCAGTTACAAAAAGCACATAAAGAATAGCCTCTTATAGTTCACCTATCTCCGCACTACAAGAAATTCGCTCATAGATAACGGTGAAATACCGTTATCTATACGTGCAAAAATGTGTTAAATATACTACTGTAATCTATGTGCACACGCTCATAGATAACGCTCGGCATCGTTATCTATTCTTTAAATAGATAACGGTTTAGAATGTAAACATAACGCAATATACCCGTTATCTATATACACTTTACATAACAGTACAAACCGCTATCCATTCATACTTTTATGTAATCTATTGTACACTTAGATTACATTTTTGTTCCACGTACATAACGATTTGTTAGCGTAATCTATTTAAAGGTATATATATCGATTGTAGTCGTTATGTAATGTATTTTATACGCTTTGTATTGTTAGTTTAGAAAGCGTTTCTTAATCATATAGATAACAGTTGTTTGCCGTTATAAAATGCTTGTAAAATATATTATGTATTTTTCTTTAGATTACACTTTTTGTCACTTAGATAACGATTCTGTATCGTTATCTTAAATATTCAAATTTCTTATCATTCAATTTATATTTAAAAAATAACAATTAATAATATAACGAAAGACACAAAATAATATCATATTAAACCTGTTAAAAATATATTCTACCATGCAAATATTCAACAAAAGTATGTACAAGCCAAATATAGCAAATGCGCTTGAAACAAAAGTATACTCGTTTTATAAGTCATAGTTCGTCTTTACAATGCACCTAAATATATGCCAAAATATATTCCAACACTAGCTACTATCATCCATGAAGCTCACAAAAAAATTTCTTCACATTGCACCTGAAAAGTTCTCCAAATAGTGAGCCCCATCAGTAGTCTTGGCTTCATTAACAGAGACTTGTGAGGTTTCCTGCAGATACATTAGCAACTTGAGGCACGACAAGGATTATGTTCCGAATAGTTTGTCACTGATGCAAAACTAAAGCAAATCACTCTGAGTTTCTGGCACTGGCATGATTTATCTGCCATCTATTCTTCAGATTATGATTTACCTGCCTTCTATACATTACAGTTTTCAGTATACTGTTTTGAATTTGATATCACAGTTCTTTCACTTATTTAACACAAGAAGAGACTACCACTCATATTGGGAGGAAACTTTGAACTTCTTGAACTATGTAAGAAATACTGAGGTTGTTATGACAGCCATGCAGAGCATGCTAGTATGTATTGCACTTATCTTGTATATAAGAGTAAGCGTAAGAAAATACCTCGCAGCAAGATATCATCCTTTCAATGACACTAGCTTTTTTCACCTGAACATGATGAGCAAGATATTATTCATATCAGTGGAATTAATAGGACACAATACAAACAGTTTATCAGTAGATTTTAACTTGGATTAGTAAAAGGATTAGTAAGTTGACTAGCATGACTGATAGGGCAGTCGCTAATTGATGCCTTACTCTGTCCATGAAAGATAGAAACACAATCAAATGTTCCTCCAATTTCCAGGAAAAAGCATAGACCATTATGATAATCTACAATAAAATATAACCCGTTTTATGCTAAAGTATTTTTCTAGTTTTCTTCTTGATAGGCTTCAAATATTTATATTCATCATAATAAACAAGGAAATTGTACTGAAATCTCTTTATGACCTCAAGCACAATCTGCATATAATGTTTTTCATAGGATGGCAGATATTAAAAACAGTGCAATATTTTGATATTCATCGGGTGAAATTTTCTGTATTGCACCTTTTCTATGAAGAAAATCATGGTCATAAATCAAGCAAGCTGAAAGTTAAAGTGTACTATTTGCTTACGATCTCTTGACGAGTTGCCAAAGCAAATCTAATTCCTTTTATATTTGCCTCAAATGATGTGGGTGCTGAAGGGACTTCCATTAACTCCAACTGCGTGGCTCTGAAATAAAAAAGAAAGTCTGATCTGAGTGACGTCAATAAATAACCTGGTAATCTTTCATAAAATAGATGATTCAGCCCATCATTAATTCAAACTATAAGAGCTAAAACAACAGAAGCAAAATGATGTTCGATATTTAGAATTACACGTACTAAATGTTAAAAATCAATTAGATGACACAAGACACGACAAAAGAAAAGTACCCAAATTAGTACCTGTATCAGAGTGCCGTAATTATGCAGAAAGTGTGAATTCCAGGACGGGAAGCATAAACCATTTACGGTGGAAATTAGAGTGCCGTAATTGATTGGGTACACAGAGGTGGGGGAAGAACTGAACATCGACACGGGGAAGTCGGGCTACTTAAAGAGTCCGGGAAATGTGATTAGTTGGCATTCAATGGAAGCGTATCTGCATGGTATTGCAGGGACACAAGGGAGCAAAGAGGGGTTCAATTTGGAAGTAAAGAGGGATATTGCTTTGATTAATAAGTATAGTAATTACTTGAAGGATGAGTACTGTGTTCCTTCTTCATGGTGGTGTGATAAGCATAAAGGCATGGTGCAATTAGAAGAAGGTTCTTGGGAATTAATGGATCATGAGAAAGATGATTTTTGAGCACTTCATTCTTTTAAACATTCACGAGTTTGCTGATAGTTCAAATTTATAGTATTCTGGAAAGAACTATTGGCGCGACACTAATGCGTCTAGTATGATATTTCACAAATAAGTCTTAAGTAGTAATTTGCAGATATTATTGTAATAAACGATCATATCGATAGTAAGACAAATTTGGATGTGTTTTCATACTCTCATTCACTTCCCTAACTGAATTAAAGCATTCCTAGCAGTAGAGAAATAAAACAAATAGAATCATTACCAAGTGAAAAGGATTAAGAGTATTATCATCAGTATGAAAAAATGTACATTTTCTTTTCTTACATGAGCACTGCTGCTACTTCTTAACTTGTAGGGAAGCCTCGACTCTTTCGATGAGCTGGTCTGTATTCATTGCGCCCTCCTGAAGATTTATTTTAGAGTAGAGATTATTAGCAAGTGATGGAAAAGGCATAGTGTAAATACTGGAACCATTAACTGGCAAGGTCCACACCTAGAAAAGGCGATAAAGATAATTAGTTTTCTCTCTTATATTAATGCTGAAGTTTCTTGCAACTATGTCTTCAAAAAGTAAAATGAACATGGTGAAGGTGCATATTTTACTATAATTATTATAAAATTCTTAAAATGTTATCAGAATTACTCCTAGCAACGAAAGCAAGGAAAAACAAGAAATGCATTACCAAGTCGCATAGAAGTCCACCAACACTGGTTTATCACATTTTTCCAACAACTCGTCAAATGTCGAAAATGTCTGGTTCTTCGATGCAACCTGATGAAACCAGCCATACATATTAATCATCCAAATTATGAAACGAAAACTCTCCTTCAATATCAAAATCTGAGTTAAATATAACTCATACGATACCATGAACAGAAAAAGTAGACAGCCTGGTAGAAAGAATCAATTATGAACCGATACCTTTTTAATTTACTTCCAGAATTTACTTGCAAGTAACTGAATAGAAAGTACAGATATAAAACTGAATTTCTTCACCAGCGGCCCCAGCGTCATGATGTTCGTCTTTATCGCGTCGTCACCGATCTCCACCAGATCCTTGCTGATCTTCAGCCCTTGAATTTCTCGCTGTCTTCTTCCTGGTACACGCTCCTGCAATTTTTGGAATTTCAAATTTCTCGTCAAAATTGACCTAAATTGAAATCAAGCTGCGGATGTTGAAATTGGGGCAATGAATTGGAGTTTGACACAATTTCACCATATTCGTTTAATTTAACCCAAATCGAACTGCGAATTTTGAAATTGAGGGAGTGAATCGCGGATCTGACCTGAAGCTGCGGTCGTCGACGCCCTTGTGTGTGCGGACGATGTGCTCGAGGCTGTACTTCGCGCGGCGGAAGTCGCGGCGGCGATTGGAGAGTAGCACGGCAGAGCAACCCATGCGGAAGTAGCAATTAGGGATGAGCATCGACCGGTCCTTCCCCGGGTACCAGTTAAACCCGACCATCTCAGTGCTGACGACGACTGCGTAGTTGTTAGGGTTGGCCTGCAGCATGTCGCTGGCGAGGTCGAGGGCTGCGTAGTTGTTAGGGTTGGCCTGCGTAGTTGTTAGGGTCGGCGCTGCAGCCCATGCCGCCGAGGTTGAAGCTGAGAATGTTTCCACGCATCTTGTAGTGGTTGATGATCATGGCGGAGAGGGAAGGGGTGGGGTTGAAGAGGCTGCAGTTGAGTACGAGGACCTCGACGTCCTTCGGCCGGAGGCCCGTGTTCGCAAAGAGAAAGAAGGGGTGGGGTTGAAGAGGGAGTAGACGAATTATTAGGGTTTTAATTTGGCATGGAGAAAGAAGGGAGAGAATAACATAAGTTACACTAATATAGATTATGATTTATTAAAATCCGTTATTATTAACATAAGTTACACTAATATAGATAACACTAACTGTTATCTATTTGAAAAATACGTTCATAGATAACGGTATATTAAAAATACCGTTATCTATGTGGTGTTATCTATTTATAAATTTCTTGTAGTGCCGCTAGGTCTCAAGATGAAACATGTATCATGCATTCGGGAGGTCGACTATGAATTCAATTTCGGATAAGACATCAAAATCATAACTAGCATGTAATAATAATGTCCAATTATCAAAACATGAGAATTAAAACCACGAATCTTGAACAAACATAGGAATGAAATTTAGAAGATAATATTACGAATCCATTAATCAAAGCATTCAGCTACGCATAATAGAAGCAAATACTAGAAAGTAATAAGATAACATGAAAAACCCCCCCTTTGTAGAACTCTTGATTTTCGGGTTGTCAATCATTGATCATGATCTCTCCTCCGGGATGTAGAAAACTAATCTATAATATAAACTATAGAAAATAAAAGTGTCTAAGGTGATAAGAGAGAGTCTAGGGCTTTAGAATGAGACTCTTATAAGGTGTATATGGCGAGAATTAGAGATAGGGTTGGAAATCCCATGTTTAAAACTGAAAAACGAGTAATCCACGCAACTTCGGCGATCACCATCCCAAATCGCCGAAGTCACGCCTAAATTTTAGCTACTTCAAAAATCGTCGTATGGGTCGCTGAAGTTGCTGTTATTCCACGGTGACCCCAGTGCGATCGCCGTCTTTTTGCTCTTCACTTAGGCCACCGAAGCCCAGATCGTTGTTCTTGTTGCTTCTTGACCTTCAGATGTGATTTCTCGTGCTTCGCACACTCGGGCCTCAACTGTTGATCCATTTCTTGGCCTGACACGATCTTCGCTCGTTTTTTACCCCACTATGCTTCCATTTAAGCTTTTCTACCAACAAAATCTACAAAAAGTCATAAAACACGATAAAATATAAAACGAACATAAAATACTAGAACAAAAGAAATAGGAAACGAAATACTCCAAAATATGACACAAGTTGATAACAATCTTATCAATAAAAGCATGTAAAATGAGTGTTTATCACTTGAGTTTGATGTGGATGAAAAACTCTTGCTACATCCAGTGAAGGTGTTTGCTTGACGGTTGGCTAAGGTTAATAATAGTCCATATACTCAAGTTTAGGTTCAATGCGCTTATCTGCTCGAGGAGGAGGCGACGTGGGAGGATTTTCAGACTATGGAAGCTCGTATTATTTTCCTCTTTGACTTGAGGACAAGTCACGTTTAAAGGGGAGGGAATTGTTATTGAAGGTGCATGGCACGGTCGGTTGCATAGGTCTGCATGCAGCATGTGTGAGTTGTTATGTTTGTTTTCATTTCAATAAATGTGTGTCATGACTCTTTATTTTCATCCTATGTTAGTTTTCCACGTAGCATGAGTTTGGTATGGACCAGAGCTCATCTATAGCTCCTTGTATGAGCTGTTAAGATCAGTTTTAACATCTTTAATGAAAGTATCCTTTATCCTTTTGTCATTACTCGTTTTGTCTCTCAATTCATACTATATCCGAGTGTGTGAGTTTTGATTGATGATCGAGAGTGACCTCTGCCTAACACCTGATATAGTAACACAACGTGATTTGGTTTTCAACACTAAGGTAGAGAACTGGAAAATTTTTGTATAGTGATATAGAAAATTATAGATTCAATTACTATGAAAGGATCAAGAGAGAAAGGGAAACCAGAGAAGAAGACAAGTATAGCATCAAAAGCTTCATTTTGTTCAAGTTTAGAGAACATAAAGTTGATGCATTTATGAAAAGATTACCAAACTATAATCATAAGTAAATGTACAAAGGATACTAGAATTCACATTAGCATTTACAACTATCTCAACACTAATTAAGGAGGTTCTACTTCAACGAACGAGTAACAACATTCTGGGTCTTCGTTGTAATGTATTGTCCTCGAGTTTCTGGTTTCGAAATTTCCTAAGCTACGAGTAACAAACATTCTCTACGAGACAACTTATGAACATAGATATGCAAGTTGTATATTCTACCCACTTACTGAAACAAACTTGGGAATGCAATATGCAACATGCATCACGCAGCTCCAATTTTAGGGGGCTGCAAATCGATACGCAAGATAGATTATCAGAAAAGGGTTGGACCCTCGAAATAAGTTCTGGGAAGAAGGGAGGAAAGGAACCATCGTACCTTTTTCAAAGGCACCTTTGGATCAACTGATTGGAGTTTCAATATCTCGAAGGAACACACTATCGATTCATCAACACTCAAAAGGGCACCTACGTTGTTTTACTCTCCACCATAATTTAGAGCAGAAAATATGGTAACTAATCATCTTTTGGCAAAGAGCTCGTACCCATCCTCCACAACCTGCATTTAGCATGTTGTGATTAATTCTGGAAATGATACAATGATGTCATAAATCATGATGCAGAACAATTTAAAGATATATCTGCGTAGAGTTTAAAATCAATAATATAGCTTTAAGTTATATCGGCGTAGAGTTTAAAGTTATATAGGTCAGAACAATAATATAACCATACACTAAAATCTCAACAAGATCCAACGAAAAGAAAATAATTATTTCCATTTCAATTCTCTCATTGTCGAGCTCGACGGTGCCTCTCTTACTCCGACTAAGTTACTAACATGTTCTATAATGAGGATAGGTAAAAATATCGTGAAAGCTAAAGAAGACAGTCTTATACCTGATAACCACGACAAATGAGATCCAAATCATTAATTTGTAAGAATTCTGCAACTACATCTGCCCCAAAAACACATGAAACATCTCTATCATTGTCAGTCTAAACACGTATCCTAGGATTATGAACAGACCAAAGAAAATCACATAGGAGACCACTACCTAGCTTGTCACTCGGCCTTGAAATTTGATTTATCTAGTCCACTTGTTTGAGGTCAGGAGAAAGTCCTCCGTGCATGCAAAGTATCTTTTCATCAATGAGGGCAGAGACAAGTAAGCAATTAAAGCATTCAGTAAATATCTTCCAAAGTCGAACATTGAATCGCCTTCTACATTTAAAATCCGTAAATACGGTTGATATTGACATCTTCATGATTTCCCCTCAATAGGTAGACTTTGTCTGGGTACCTTATCTTGTAAGTTATTAACAAGCATATTGTTTCCAAATTCTGCTTGCCTCGATCAACATAATCTCCTAGAAAGAGGTCATTTGCACCAGGAGGGTACCCACCGTACTCGAATAGTCTCAATAGGTCTTGGTACCGGCCATGTATGTTGCCTATAAGAAAAGTTTCAGTTGCGAACACAAAGCAGAAAGGAGAAACATTAAGCAAACACTAGTGACAAATTTGTAAGCATAATACTAGGTGTAACTTATAAGAATGACATTCTCGCTTTAGTTGATGCACCCCATAACTCATTTTTGGTTCCTAACCTGATTCCTATAAATAAAAAACACACATTAAATTAATAAATGATGTCCATCATGTGCATTAAAAGAGCGAGAATTTTTGAAATAAGAAAGGTCATTTCGATAGATCCCGTATGAGGGGTTCATAAATGCGCAGGATCCACAAGTTTAATAAATTGCATAAATAATTAATCCTCACACATTTAATACCAAGTAGGAGAAAATAATAGCATAATTAAAATTAATTCCTTCTCATTAGCTAGTCCTTCGCTTGCGGAGAAACGAACTAATTTGTTAGCAACGAACCGCAATCCACACCAATTGAATCTTCTCTTGATCTCCTTCAATCCTACCTCAGAAACTTCTAACATATTCCCAATCTCTGATTTGAATATTGTGTGGGGCAAGAAACTATCAAATCTTTAAGAGAACAAGAACGAAAATTAGAGTGTGAAATACTCTGTTGGTCCCGAAAGAGTAAGGTTGAGATTGGTTGCTTGAGAGTGACTTTTTCGATATAGCGCACGCGTCTTTTTATTCCCCAGACCTTGAACTTCAAATATATAGGCTTTGAATTTGAAATTCTAGCCGTTGTTGATTGGCGTGAGATTGATTGTAGATTTTCAATCAATGATATCCATCATATCTGTTCTTGCCTTGTAGAAACGTTGACTCAATCCTCTAAGTATGGAAAGCAGATTGCTAGCGGTTACTTTCCTTCCTTGCGTCAATCATGGATTCTCTTCCCAAACCCTATTGGATGGACTTCAATATTGACGTGGCAAGAGGATATGATGTGTAGGGTGATGTCATCTGGTGGTTTGATGACTCTATCAATCTGGTGCTTCGCTGAGAACATCGATCTGGTCGGTGATCTGGTCGCTGTCTGTTACAGCAGATCGATTTCTTCTCTTTTGTGAAATGTCTTGGTCTTCAACCTAGACTTTTATTGAAATGACTTCTATAGGAATAGATCATTTACATGTTAAGTCATCTCCTAATCTGTTCTTTATCAGAATTCACTTTATACGTAGGGATCTGTTAACATGTAGAACAGTTTCACTCTAACAAGTGGACTAAGTGTGTTTCGAGAGATCATCATCAAAACCAAAATACTTTGGAGTTCCCAACAATTTTTCCCTTTTTGATGATGTCGAAACCACACTTTACAATTCATCATATTTAACCCTTAAGAGTGATCTGGTTTGATAGCCAGATTGATTTAGTTTTCGTTATTGAGTTATAACGATTAATAGCAGTTTATATGTTCTGGACAATAAGTTTTTGTCATCAGAAACTCAAAAGATCTTCATAGATAAGAGGCAAAATAAGTTACAGTTTATCAAAAATAAGAATTACAGATAGTGAAAATAAGTATCTATCTGCTCTTCCTCCTTTCATCTTGTTGCTTCTTCATCTTTGCTCTAGTCTCATCGGATATCAATTGTACGCTTTCATACACTCCTTCTCTGACCCTGATGTAGTCTGGGTCTTCTGCATCTATTTTGTATCCTCTGTTTTCAACGAGCTGATTAATGAAGTTCAGAAGATAGGTCTTGTCTGGGATTTTGGTGCCAGGGATGTCAGGGCATTCTCTGAATTCCCTCTCTGGGGCAGTAATGGTGACCTGGGCCTCTGCAGCTGCGGCTCTAATGGCCTCCACCAGATCTTTTGCATCATTCATATCCAGATATAGGTTAAATGCTTCATTCGATGTGCCTTCGCAGTAAGCTGGTTCCTTGATGAAGTAGCGGCACATGATGAAGCCATATTTTAGCCCCTCCCATCCATCCTTCAAATGATCTGGCACCCAGTTGGTTTCTCCTTCTTTTTGCTTCTTGGTCTTGATGGGTGCGGAGGAGAACCAACCAGATCCAGATCTCTTCCTTTTCTTCTGTGGATGAGGGTGGCTTGATCTGCTTGATGATTCTTTCTTAGATTGAGCAGATGGTGCAGATGGTTGATCTTTTGTAGCAGCCTGCTCAGGTTGAGCTTTATTCTTTCCTTCAGCTCCTTTGACTTCTCCTTTTCCTCCAGACTTTCCCATCTTCCCAGATCCTTCCCCCTTTTCGACATCATCAATATACATGTTGATGAGTGCTTTAAGGGAGGTGATCTCCTCCTTCATTTCCTTCATTTCTTTTTCTGAGTCCAACTTGTATGTGAGCAGGGAGGTAATGTTCATGTTGGATTCATCAATCTTTTTATCCAGAGAAGTCTTGGCATTGGACAGATTGGCAGTGAGGTTCTCTTGTTCTTCTTTGATTATCCCGATCTCATCGAAGTATGAGTCAATCAATGTCTTCGTGGGATAGCGCAGTTCGCTTAGCTTCCTATCCACAAAATTCTTCCCTTCAGCCTCAAATTTTCTGAATTGTGATCTGGTTTCTATATTTGTAGCTTTGATCACTTCTTCAGATATCCCATCAGTCTGGTTTTTGACTATGGCATGAATCATGTCTTTCTCCTTCTTTGCAAACTCTGTAACTATTCTGTACATTTCTTGGACTTTGATTTCCATAGTTGCCAGAGTTTGATAGATCTGTTCTTTCCTCTGCTCAGCTGCAGATCGATCATCATCCATTTTCTTGCTTAACTCTTCTAGTTTCAATCTGCAAACTCTCCTCAACTCTGAGTCCACCTGGTTCACATGAGATTTAATGTTGTTGTTGAACTTAGTTAGGATTCTGGTGGCCTGCTCTTGGACTGTTGAGAGCGTCCCATACATGAACTTGTCTACCTTGTGTGAGATAAGGTCCTTGACCTGTTCATTGGATAGGGATTGATGTTGAGTCATCAATATATCCTCCAGATTGGTAGTTTCCACAAACTCATCCATGGTGGCTGCGACAACAGGGGTGTAGATGTAATCAGTGAGCTTTCCTCCCACCCTCTGTCCAGCGGGTTCTTCTTCCTCATGTGGATAATTAATCACTTCAATCTAGATTTTGCTCGTCTTGGATGGTTCCCCCTCAACCTGTGCAGCTGGTGTGATCTGTTCTGCAGCATCAGCCTGGTGCTGATCTGGTTCTGATTCTGGTATAGCTGCACCCTATTGGTGAGCATCAACAAGTTCTTCATCTTCATCCTCATCAATACTTTTAAAGAACTCCAGCATCCCTGCTTTATCATATATCAATCTGAGATCGATCTTTAGCTCTTTGGCCTCATATTTTGCCATGGCCAGGATGTCTGGAAGATATTTGTCTCTTAAATCAACAATGGAAGAGGCAGTACAAATGTTGAGAAGAGTGGCTTCTTCTGCCTTGAGAGCGTCGATTGATCTTGTCTTGAGTAAGGCGTCAAGGACATAAAATTCCTTGTCCTTAATGAGCAGAAGAAATTTCAGGCGTTTTGCAGCTTCGTAACTTTCAGGAGTTAACTGGATTCCAGGAAATGACTTAAGAATTGAGTGATCTGCTTCAGCTTCTAGCAGCTTCACTACTGTTTCTGCCTTTTTCTTCTCCTCATCCTCATCAGAGGATTCATCTTCACCTTCTTCACCCTCATCAATCTGCTCTAATGGTTCAGCAGATGATGGACTGGCTGTGTGAGCGGGTGAGAAGTCATTTTCTTGACTTGGGTTGAAGGATGAGAGTGGTACGGCTTGCTCTGGCTGTCCTCCAATCAGAATGTCATCCACATCCTCAACCTCAACCTCCTGTTGAGGGATAGGGATATCCGAAATGACAGCTTCTTGAACCTGGACCTCCTCAACCGGTTCAGAAAGTTTTTGTAGGCGCCTTCTCTTCGGTTTGGGCTATTGAGCTGCTGTGGAAGCGTCAGTGTCCACTGAGCTGGCTCTCCTTGTTACTCTCTTGGAAGGGGTCCTTTCAGCTGGCTTTTCTTTTATAACTCTGGTCTTGGTGGATTTTTCTGCAGGGGCAGATGGGGGAATCCAGATTGGATTCGAGCTCCCCATCTCCATCAGTGCGTTGGCATAAACAGGGTCTGTCACCCTGGCTATCAAATTAGCAGAGATTCCCATAGATATCTCAATTTGATATTGATCCTTTGGGAAGCGCAATCTGTCGTTGAATTCAACCATAGTATCTCACTTGTGTTGTTTGAAGAAAGATTCCAGCATGTAGCTAATCTTAGTGGAGTGTCGCAGGCTGCTTCTCCTCACTTCAATACCTGGACTCACTCCTTTCACAAATGTGATCATCTTGGCCTCCTTTGCCAAGAGATCAAAGAGAATTCTGCTCCAGTTCACTGGCAAATTCAGCACGACAGCAGCAAGGATTTTGAATTTCTCTGGGGTGACTTGGTCGTAGGAACCATTGTGATTCATGAAAATTCTCTGGACGAATTCAAATACGATCTTGAATTCAAGTGCAAGCAGTGCCCTATTGAACATCTTGTTCGTATAATGGATGGGCACTACCATCACAGTCTCTATCGCCTCTTGTAATTGTTCTTCAGTAATGTCTCCAAGAGTGAGACCTTCATCTCGCAGTTTGTAAACTTCATCGATAATGTTCAGTACATTGTATGTTGTGTTGCTGATAGTATTTCCCTTGCTTACTCGAATGGTGGCTTCATTTCCACCTTTCTCTCCTTGCCATGAGAGATAGAAAGTTACCACTTCCTTTGGTAGAAACTGGATAGGGTGCAAGGTGATAATAGTATGAAATCCTACAACAAAATTTAAACAATATAGATGAACACCATTCTTCCATCAATGAAGTATGAGTGCTCGACAGTTTTATGCAATATCGGATATCAAGTTTCATGCTACAATATATGTTCACATATGCATGCAAATGGATAAAAACTTGTTTTTCAATACAGGTTTAAGAGATTTCAGAGCATTCAAGATACAAAACAGTTTAAAAGAAAACTTATAAATTTGAAACCTTTGCAGCGTTTAACAAGGGCGAAAGCCTTGTCCAGTTTGTGGAAGCCGTAAGTGTCAAGAACGGCATATAAATCTTGATGAATGTATGGGTTCAGAAATTTCACTTGCTCAAGAAACAAAGATGATTTTGGAGCCATTTTGATAGATAGATAGGTTTTGAAGATTTTGAAAGAGTTTTGGAATAGAGAATGTTGGGAACCTTTTTGATGGTTGTGGAAATCATTATTTATATGTTTTGATGATGCGAAACCATATTATATATGCATGATATTAAACTGTGCTTACGCTTTAATGTTTATTGATGCTTATGTATTTATGCTTTATTAGTGTCTAGAATAGATAGACAACAGATGGTTAAGTGTAAGGACAGATCGATGAAAGACAGATCGTGTCCATAGGAACCATCTGTGTTCTCAATAGTAGATCAGCTAACATGTAAGATCAGGTTAAGTTTACAACCTGTGTCATAAAGCTTGATCTTATTGTCTATCTAGTAGAAGGGAGATCAACCTGTAAGGCCAGACTAAATTAACGATCTGTGCTAAATAGATCGACCTTGTTATGTAGCAGGTTAAGTCAAAATGTGAGAACAGATTGATATAACGATCTGTTCATAGGACTAACCTGATCCATCTAGACTTGGTTTTGATTGCATCTTATTTATAACTCAGCATGCAAGCATTCTTTCCAAGGACAGATCGATAGAAGATCGATAGCAGATCGATGGACAGCCAGCTGTTTAAGTTGAATGTACACAGCAGATCGTTCAAAGAAGAAAACGACCTGCTGTCTATCAACGAAAGCAGCGAGCTGCTATCATCAACAAAAGCAGCGAGCAGCGAGCTGCATGAAAGAAAAGGCAACCAAGATGTTATTAAGAACAGCAGATCGTTCAAATGATAAAAACGATCTGCTCCTCTACTTCAAATAGCAGTCAACAGCAGATCGTTTAAAAGATGAAAACGATCTGCTCCTCTACTTCAAATAGCAGTCAACAGCAGATCGTTTAAAAGATGAAAACGATCTGCTCCTCTACTTCAAATAAGCAGTCAACAGCAGATCGTTCAAAAGATAAAAACGATCTGCTTACCACAACAGATAGCTGTGTATCAACAGCTAGTCTTCAAGATGACAGCGAGCTGCATAGCGAGATGGTCAGCGAGCTGCTCATCCCAGTTGGAGGAAGCTATAATCTACCTAAATTGATAAGCTACCTGTCCTATGCCACGTCAACATCCACGTAGGACAAACTCCAACGGCTAGAAGTATAGTCAGCAGTCAACGGTCAAAAGAGCATTTAATGCTTACTACAAAAGCTGCAAAGACTTCCAACGGCTATAATTCAAATAGGCCTATAAATACTTCAAGCCTTCTTCAGAAATGGTTGGTGAGTTTGTGATATTGCTCAGAAAAAGCTACAACGCTACAAGATTCTCTCCTGTATTCGATTGATTTATTCAACACTAGATATAGATTATATACATCCTTGAGTGTTGCAAATTAGAGAGAGATCACCATTATTCTGAAGATAAACCCGCTAGAACTTACATTTGTTTTGAGCCTACAAAGCCCATAGTTCTAGTTTCCTCCATAGCTAAAAGCTCGGAGGAAGAACGATTATAAAACTGAACCCAAATCTCGTACTCGACGAGTTTAAACAAGAGAGTTGTAATCTCGTACTCAACGAGAATAAATAAGCGAGTTTTGGCTCGTACTCAACGAGGATAAATAAGCGAGGGATCCAAGGTTAAGGGATTCATCGATCTAGCTTTGATCGATCGTGGACGTAGGGGGTTTCCCGAACCACGTTAAATATTGTGTGTTCTTTTATATTTTGCATTGCATTAGTTTGATTCTTTGTTTATCACTTCACCAGCGAGCTGTTACCCAACAGCGAGCTGTGCATTTGAATCAACCTCCTAAAGAACACTCGGTATAAACAAAACATACTTTCTAAGTGTAAGAGCAACCAACATTCACTAAGCTTCCGCACACTATCTGTACTTGGACAGATTGTCTGGTAAGCTCCAGCTAGCTGCCAGTCCATCTGTTCCTTAACAGATTACTCACTGAGTTGAGAACTTACTTGAGCAGCTGGATATCTCTCTACATTAGAGGAGATCGATCTGCTACACCAAGCGAGCTGCTATGGAATAAACAGCGAGCTATCTCAACATGCTGTTCTAACAGCCGAACGCGAAAAGTTGGATTGTGGTGTATTCCCCCCCCCCCATACACCACACCTGCTCTCCCGGGACCCAACAGAGAAAAACTGCTAAGTGTTCGTCGAAGAAGAAGAATGTAGGTGATAGTTGAACCGCCTTATCAAATATATAGATAGGTGATAAACAATGTAATAATTTAATTGATATTCTTCCCTTTTTCAACTTTTCCCGCTTTTCTGAGTTATAGACTTATGGTTTATTATCTTCTCTCCTCTGCGTTTGATACACGCGCTTAATCCTACGGTTGCAGTGTGGCGCGTGTCTATTTTATCCGTCAATTTTCTTCATTTTTCTTGATTAGGTAAAAATCTCCTCGATCACGGTTCCCAAACACTGTACTTAATCATCAAAAATAAAAGATTTGGTATATTATGTCAGGATTTAGATATATATGCTATGATTAAATTGATATAATCGTCGTATCTTGTTGACTTTCCCCCTTGACCAAGTAATGGGAATATTAATAAAAAGACTAATTAATATCCACGTGGCTGCTAGTCATTTGGTCCAGATCGATCTCCTAATTAACGAATTGTTGTCAATACAATCGATATGTTTATGCCACTTTCAAATTTGGACATCAATCATGTGTGATGATCTCTCAATATGTATACGCAACATGTATATCAACTTATACATACCTATCACTACAAAATAACCTCAAACTGGCGACATAATGGACGACGGAATGCATATTCGTCGTCCAATGGCGACGGAATGCATATCCGTCATCCAATGGCGACGGACTGGCGACAGACTTCAATGAATAAGGCTTACGATGGACTGGTGACGGACTAGCGACCGTTTTTTTGGCGCGTAAGTTGGCGCCAAATCTCACGACGGACTAGACGACGGACAAGTCCGTCGTTAGCCTATTTCGTTGTCCATTCCGTCGTTAGCTTTTATTATTATTATTATTTTAATTTTATAGCGGACGACCTAATACTCCCATGTAAGTCTAATCCCTCAATTTTCCTTCCCCTTTTTCTATTTCTCTCTTTATTTCTTATTTTTACAACCATTTGAGGTTGGGGAAGAACCCTCCGCCGCTCCCCGCGTCTGCTCCGTCGTTCGCCGCCTGCCCGCGCCTGCCACCGCCCTGGGCTCATTTTCCAGTCGCCGCCGCCTCTCCCCGCCGCTGCCGCCGCCGTCGTTGCCGCCCTCCAACAGGTAAGGTATTCAATTTTTTTTTGTACATTTTTAATAATTATTGATAATTTTTATGTTAATTATGATTAATTAAATTGTTAATTGTGTTAGACAATTTGTAATTAAATTGTTAATTGTGTAATTGATAATTAATTGTGTAATTATAATTGTTAATTTGATAATTTGTAATTCTTAAATGTGTTAGACAATTAAATTGTGTAATTATGTAATTGTGTTAGACAATTGTTAATTGTGTTAGACAATTTGTAATTTTGTAATGTTAGACAATTTATAATGTGTAATTGTTGTGATTGTTAATTAATGTTAGTTTAAATTGTTAATTAAATTTTTTAATTATAGTTAATTTCAATAAATGGACTTGTTTGCAATTCAATATATAAAATAATAAATAACAAATCAATAATAAAAAAAACATTTATTCTCATTAAAATGAAATTGAAAAAAAGTCTGATACATCATCTAAGCATAAAGCATGCTTTGAGGTATACAAACCCTAACTATCTCCTACTTATACTCAAACATGCTTTAGATTATACAATATGTGTCGCATGACATATAACTCTCCCACTTATACCTAAAGCAGGTCTATAACATGTCGTACTCCTAGTTCCTCTACATGCCTCTCAAATGTCTTACGTTTAGGCATTTCGTGAAGGGATCTGTCAGGTTGTCCTCCGACGCAATCTTCATCACCACTATGTCGCATCTTCTTACTATATCACAGATGATGTGATATTTCCTCTCAATGTGTTTACTCTCCTCGTGGGCCCGTGGTTTTTTTGAGTTTGCCATTGCACCAGATTTATCACAATAAATCGTGATACTCGCCCGCATACTCGAAATCACATCAAGGTCCATCAAGAAGCTCCTGAGCCAAATTGTTTCCTTTGCAGCCTCAGATGCGGCCACATATTCAGCTTCCATGGTGTAGTTCGCGATGCATTTATGTTTCACACTCCTTCATGTTTCGGCTCCGCCTCCCAAATTTACATATACCCGGAGGTAGATTTTCTTGAGTCCCAATCCGTCTGAAAGTCGGAGTCGGTGTAACCCAAAGGACATAAAGAATCAGCCTAGTAAATAAAATAGTACTTCTTAGTCCATTTAAGGTACTTGAGTACGACAAAGAAGATATTCAACCATTATTTTTTACGGCTGTCCAATGGTCATTTCCAGAGTTGGACTGATATCGTGCTACCATGCCTACGGCAAAGCAGATATTCAGTCTAGTACACATCATACCATACATGAGACTACCTACTGTAGAAGCATAAGGTACTTGTCTCATTTCCTCTATCTCAGCAGGTGTCTTAAGACACATGTCTTGAGAGAGGATGATTCCATGTCAGAAGGGTAGGAAACCCTTTTTGGAATCATGCATATGAACACGTATAAGGACAGTCTTGATATAAGATTCATGATATAAGCACAATATTCTTTTAGTTCGGTCACAGATGAACTTGATCCCTAGAATGTGTCCTGCTTCTCCCATATCTTTCATATCAAATTGACTGGATAGGTATTCTCTAACGTCCGACAACATCTTATTGACACTTCTGATCAATAGAATGTCATCTACGTATAGCACCAAGAAAACAACTGCCTTACCCTCACACTTCTTTTACACACAGCTTTCGTCAGGGCACTGATCAAAGGTTCCATGACTGTGACGCTTGCTTAAGTCCATAGATGGACCACTTAAGCTTCCACAATATGTGTTCATTTCCTTAAACTGCATATCCCTCGGGTTGTTGCATATGGATATTTTATTCAAAACTTTCTTTTAGGAAAGTTGTCTTGACATCCATTTGCCATACTTCCCAAAAATCCATATGTGCGGAAATTACAAGAGTATATGAATAGACTTGAGCATGGCTACTGGTGAGAAGGCCTCATCGTAATCGATACCTTCCTTTTGAGTATAGCCCTTTGCTACTAGTCTAGCCTTGAAGACTACGACATTTTCATCGGGTCCTCATTTCCTCTTGAAGACCCATTTACTCCATATGGATTCACAACCTTTGTGTATATCAACTAGCTCGTATAATTTCTTGTCTACCTTGGAGTGCAGTTCGGACTCCATCGCCTCTTTGTAATTACCTGGGTCCGATTAATCTAGGCTTGAGACTGAGTCAGATGCATCTCCCACTACAATGAATCGGCCGGGTTGGGGAACAACCCTTCCACTACGACGAGGCTCCACTGCAGGTGGTACAAGTGTTTGGGTTGGTGCTTGTAGTCGTTGTGTTTCTTGTGAATTTGGAGAAACTGTAGTTCTCATTTCCTCGACGACTATCTTGCTTCTGGACTTGTGGTTGTTCACATAGTCTTTTTCTAGAAATCGAGCGTGAGTACTAATCACGACCTTTCAATCTCCGAGACTACAAAAATCTCACCCTTTCGTCTCTCAAGGATAGCCTATGAGCAAACACAAATCAGTACGAGGTGTCAAATTATCGACGTCCTTTTCTAGCAGGTGTGCTTGCCAACCCCACACCTTGAGATGTCTTAGACTGGGCTGGCACCCAGTCCACAACTCAATTAGTGTCTTAGGGACTGACTTGGATGGTACCAAATTCAATGTGTAAACTTCCGTTTCCAGGGCATATCCCCAAAACGAAATGGGCAACTATGCAGAACTGATCATAGATTTTACCATCTCCATGAGTATTTTGTTATGTCTTTCTGCTACACCATTTTGAAGGAGCGGCCGTAGTTTTCATGAGTGCTTCTACTATTTCGTGCTCAACCAGTAATTCCGTCAAAGTATAGTCATCATTATTCATGATATAGGCGAGATGGAACGACAAATAGCTCACCGATAAGCTCTGTAGAACAATATCTATCTGAGTCTCTTGGTTAATTTGACCGCCTAGAGATTCGATCTTGCTCAGAAAACCCATCATCATCAGGACATGGTCCCGAACTGATGTCTCTTCTACCATAGAGACGTTCATCACATTGCTAATGGCCAATTGCTTGGCCAACCTGTTCTGCGTCCTAAACTTCTCATGCAGACTAGACATGATATTTGCAAATATTTCAATGTTTTCATGATGTTGCAAGGCGTTATTTATGGAGGCCATAATGTAACATCTTGCTATCTTGTTAGCACGAACCCATTATCATATTTAGCCCTCGCATTGGCAAATGTGTTATCAGGTGGAACTGACGAAGATGGATCGTTAAGGACGAACTTAATGTTATCAACAGTGAGGAAAATTTCCAAATTCATCTTCCAGTGAATATAATTATCAGTCTCAAGAAGATTCTTTTCAAGAATCGAGGCAAGTGGATTGAAAGTCATGCTTAACAGAAACTGAGAATAAATAAAGTAAACTATCATAAACAACATGCTCAAACCGTAGATAATCAAAACCTTTAAAGAAAACATGTTTTTGAACATAATGTTTAAAATAAATCATGCAAGTCACGAAGTGTGATCGATTACACAATCAATTTTAAAACGGCTTTTTTGTTCATATAACTCAACAGTCAAAGGTCGCGCAGTGCTGCTTTGACCGCTAAATTATACCTAAGCCAATACCATGAGCCCTGATACCAAAGAATATTAATTGATTTTAATAAGCCCATAGAAGAGGGGTTATATTGCCACCAATTAATATCTTACAACCATCTTAGAGAAATCTTATCACGTGAGCTTGTAAATTGTGATCCCGCATGAAATCAAAACAAGTTACTTCACGAAAAGACCATATAATGCAGACCATATGCGATCTTAGCAAATTAATTTAATAAAATGCAATCACAATTATCGCTTAGTTATTTTTAAAAAAAAAGTTTTAAAATAGATAATCAGATATTATGGCATATAAAAAATAAGATAAGATCCCCATAAATTATGGTATATGAAAATAGATAAGATCCCCATAATAATAGTATATAAAAGTCAAATTAAAATAATAAAGCACATAATAAGGCACATAATTACAAACGATTACCCAAAAAATAGGGATAAAACTAACTAATTCTTAAAACCAAGGAATTTAAAATTAAATCCTCCATCTTCTTGAATATTGATCTCCAATTCGAATTTTGAATATAAACCGGACTTGAAAACCCAAAAATTCAAAAAACAAGCCTTGAAGACACGACGGTCAGTCCCGGGGCCGCCCCGACTACAGTCGAAGGCTGCCGAGGGCCAGCGTGCGCTAGGCGTGCTAGCACCTGGGCTTGCACCCGCGCAGGATAGCGCCTGGCCCGCACGCTAGACGCGCTCCAGTGCCGGTGCTCACGTGTCGCCCCTGCCTGTCGCTTATCCGCACGCAACGCCCGCGCTAGCGCCAGCCTAGCATTGTGCCGCGTTCGGGCGTCGCGCCTCATCTCTACCCCTCCTCTCGCGTGCGCTGGGGCCGCATCCATGCGTGCCTTTCTTGGGCAATTTGTCGCGCCATGCGTGCAACCGGGGGGGCCCACCACGCGATGTTGTGGCCTAGTTACGGCCTGCGTTCTCCGCTTCGTTCTTCGTCCCCCACTCAATTACATAAAAAATATGGAATACATGGAAAATAAACCTTAATCCAACACTGTCAACCCTCGTGTGTTTACATTTAAGCCTCAAACCGGGCACCGAAGAATGAATCGAACAAAAAATACAGGTATTAAATCAAATAAGCCACGCAAATAGATTTTATGCTTAAATTTAAATCTAGCATCTTAATATCAATTACGATCACAGGCCAATAAACAAAGAATTAAATCCAATTTATACAATAAATTAAAATCTTGTGACCGACTTTGATACCAACTGATAAAACCCGTATGAGTGGCTCATAAATGCGCAAGATAATAAATTGCATAAATAATAAATCCTTACACATTTAATACCACGTAGGAGAAAATAATAGCGGAATTAAAATTAATAGCATCTCCTTAGCTAGTCATTCGCTGCGGAGAAACGAACTTATTCGTTAGCAACGAACCACAATCCACAGCGATTGAATCTTCTCTTGATATCCTTCAATCCTACCTCGAAAACTTCTAACCTATTTTTGTTCTATGATTTGAATATTGTGCGGGGCAAGAAACTATCATATCTTTAAGAGAACAAGAACGAAATTTAGAGTGTGGAATACTATTAATTTTTGAAAATTAAGAGATAATTATCTCTTAATGGCTGAAAATCCTAGGGTAGGGAAGTGGTATGTTCAGCCACCCTAAGTCCTCTATTTATCGATATTTTGGGTTTGGTTAGAGTTTTTAAGGTGAATAGATAAGATCCTAAATAATACTCAATCTATTATTCAAATTTGAATTTTGAATAATACAAAATTAACTTGACCAAGTTAAATCCATCTTAATTAAATTAATTTTCAAGTCATTTTGACCTAATTAAATTTAATTAATTGTTTGGTCAAAATTAGACTAAAATTAATTAATATATTAAGTTAATTTATTTATCAATTAATTACTCTATGAAAATGTAATAAATTGTAATTCCATTATAAATATTTATTGACTTTACTATAGGATAAATATTGAACTCATCTTAATCCATCCAAATTACAAATGTAACCCTTTTGCAATTAATTATTTCCCGCGTTAAGATTTACTACATCCATTAATTAACTGAGTTTGTTGAAAACTCATAATTAATTAATATAATTATTTGCAAGTGATCCGGTTTAGACCTTAATTATTACATACGGAATAAATTCCAACCGGCCGGGTTTCTTATGCAATAAACCTTTCTGAACGCCTCACGCAGATTTAATCAACTCGTGTTACCGAGATGAGATTCAATGCGATTGAGAATCGAGTACTTCTAGCTATACCAATCACTACTGCTCAAGACATCACTATCTAAGATTATGAAAAAACCATTGAGCAAAGATGAATCAAAACAACGTCTAATCAGCCGCATATACTAATGTCATCGACACACATATTAAGAAATAACTAATTTCTGAGACCTCGTTTTAAGCAACAACACGTAGAACTTACTCAGTGTAAAACCACTCAATATTTATACGCAAAGTATGTGTATCAGCTTATACATAACGATATCATTCCATGGGCTAACGTCAGCTCTCGCATCAAATGATACTGCAGCCTTTACCGACTAGACTATCCAAGTCTGTCTAGACTGTGAGCTTTATACTACAAAGGATCCAACTGTGTTACCTTCTGTGATTATCGATCCACCACACAGTCTACAATTTCAGAAAATGGGATTGTTTGCAATTCAATATATAAAATAATAAATAACAAACCAATGATAAAATTATTTATTCTCATTAAAGTGAAACTGAAAACAAGTTTGATACATCGTCTAAGTTTAAAACATGCTTTGAGGTATACAAACCCTGACACATTTTTCAATAATTACAATTATAAACCTTAACACCCAGAGCCCAACTAGTTTTACAAGAGATAATTTTCATTCATGATACATCCTCGTCTTCACAAGTACGTTTCAAACGAGTTCAATGAGACTGTACACAAACATAAATGCTAGTTCATGTCCTATAAATGGAAGGAATCTTACCAAATTAATCATGAAGCTTGCACATTTAGTAAGACTTCTTATGGTGTGAAGGAAGGTTTAAATACAGAGAGCTATAAAAACTATGGTCCCCATACCACCCTGTTACATTTGCAAGTTCATTCAGACAAAAAATGAACGTGAAAACTTTAAGCCTATCTGAAAATATCATTTCTTGGTACTAACACATTCACATTAACGTTGCTATGTTATGGATAAGCATATAACTTTTGCAAGTTCACAAAGATCAACAAAAAGAGGAAAACTTCCTGACACTTAAAATTCAACAAAAAGTCACTTCTAGATATTAACCAGATAGCATCACTGATTTCCCACACTGCTGCTAAGCCCTCGATGATCATTTCTGTGTGCAAACTGTTTTACAGATTGAAAATTAAGTTATATGGTTGTGAGAAATGGACAAATTGAGTCATGGAAACCGTCGTACTTGACAATTGATGATGTTCTACAAGCATCAATTACCAACACCCTCAAGACTATTAACCACGTAGATTCTCTTTAAGGAAACAAACCAGAAATCCTATTAAACTGCATAATTCTCCTACATCATCATGATCACCATCAATCCCTAGTCAATGACTTCCTTCCTAGAGAAGCTAAATAACCTTAAATTACTCAATCATTACTAAAGTCGAAAATATTAATTCCTCTAACTAATATGTAACTAATGTGTTAATCAAAAAACAAAAATAAATATACTAGCATTCGAAATCACATCAATATTTAATTGCATGAAGCAAAAAACTCCACTAAACCTCACCCCACCGCACACACACAAATCCCACTTGAAAAACCCCAAATTGCATTTTCGACACTTCACACATGCACAAATTATCATGAGTTGATCATGCATAGATTAGCATGAGCTAAACATTCTTCAATTACTCCATCATCACTAAAATATAAACATATAGCTAATCTAATTAATTATGCACTAATTAACATGTCAATCAGAAACATAAGCAAATCTAGCATAAACCCGTCACTAATTAATTGCATGAAGTAATAAAATTCCACCCCCCTATGAAAATCACACTTTACAAATCCTGGTAACCCAAATTGTATCCCAACACCTCACACATACAAAATTAAATATGAGTTGATCTTTATATATATTATATATAGAGAGAGAGAGATATACCACAAATCCTAATAGGGGAGCGGATGTGGAGGAGGGTGGGTTCGGAGAGGAAGATTTGGCGAGCGTTGACACAAAGTTGTTGGATAACCGCTTCTGAAAGTTGCACTTGTTTCCTATCTTTTCCTTCCAAGAGACGATGTATTATGTCATCCAACACCGCTTTATCCATAGTTCCTTCTATAACCATCATTTTCTTTTCTTTTATGAATTATTTTTGCTTAATCTAATTTTAATTACTTTCGGTCCCGCACAGAGATGAAAAGGGTTATAATCAAGATTTCAAATTGATTGAAGAAACTCAAAATTGGGAGAGAATTGAATTGGTTTGGTTCGGTTATGTTAATACACATAATCAGAAAAATGAAATGATTTGTTCCAATATTATACTTCTCCATCCACAATCTTTCTTCTCACTCTGTATATCCGTCCGTCCAACATTTTTCTTCCTACTTTTATTTCTATTTTTGGCAACCCCTCTTTTTTATCCATCTATCCTTACAATCAAACATAAATTTCTTAAATGTCATTAATGGACCCACACATTAATCAACCTAATTAATCTAACTTAAGCTCAAACTAACCCACTAACACCTAATTAATCTAACTTAATACCTAAAACACATTAGCACTTAATTAATTCAACCCAACCCCCCAAACCCATCCCATTATCTATCGTCTATGTTCTAGATCTAGGTCATTCTAGATCATTCTCACTCATCTCTTCCACAAACCCTAGATCTATTCTCTCTCTCTTTTTTCATCCAAATCAATATATATTTCTCTCCTCGATCACTTCACGCTGAAAACCCTAGAACTCCTCCCATCCCTGCCATCTCCTCCCATTCTCTATCACCAGAAGCTTTACCCCTACCATCATCTCCTTTTATGGAGGGGTCTTCGGGTTCTATCCCGCTAGCTACGTCAATTGAATCGATCTATTGTGAGATGTGGATGAAGTCTTCTTGGTTTTTCTATACATCCGACAAGGTGGTTTCAGAAATGCCGCTCGATTCCATAGTGGAGCCTTCAACTGACACTTTTAAGAGGTTGGGTAAGTGATGTTTGAGGAGTAAGTTAGCTATTAGATGTTTAGTTTCGAAGTTTTAGGGTTTTTGTTTCTGTTACTACCGGCACGGTGGGAGAAACAGAGAGTTTCGAATCTGTAAAATGCAAGTGCTCGGAGGAGAAGAAGGTCTGGTTCAAAGCTTGTGTTGCCCTTTTGTTCTCATCAGCCATTGATTTTTTGAATCTAGACTAACTCTGGTCGAATTCTTAACTCTTTATTTAATCTCAGGCATAGTTGGCATGTGATGGACTGATTATGTTTGAGGCGTAGTTGGCATGTTATGCTCTGATTGTGTTTGAGGCGTATTTGCCCTGATTCTGTGCTCTGATTATGTTTGAGACATATTTGACATGATTTAGTCCCTGATTATGTGCTCTGATTGTTGTGATCACCCTATAATGTTGTGTATCTTAGGGTGTTGTTGTGATGAAATCCAACAACGTTCGACAATGTTGATGATATTGTCGCGCCTACTATGTTGAGCCCAAAGGCTTCAACACTTTATCCAAACAAGGGTCCAACGGAACCACTAAATGTGGAATCAACACTCGATCCAAGCAATGATCCATCGGAACCACCAAATGTGGAACCAACAGTGTCACTCGAAGTGGGACCACTGAACAATCAAAATGTGTTGGTGTTGGATAATGTCGCGATAATTATTGATGCAGTTATCAAAACAACAGTGTCCAACAATGTTGATGAAATTGTCTCGGCAATAGTGTTGGACAATGTTGACGAAGTTGTCACAAAAAAAAATGAAAAAAAATGTTCAGAAATATTGATCAAGTTGTCACACCAACAATTTTCAATAACGTTGAGGACATCGTGGTGGCAGAGGTGGACATGGTAGTGAACACATCAGTGTTGTAATCAGTGGAAGCACCAGTCGACATCTCCAAGTTTAGGGTATTAGATTTCGAAAGTTATTATGCCAAATTAAGTCAGTCTCAAAAACTCCTCCGAACAGAAAATGGTATCTCATCTTGTGATTGTTATGAAGATGATATAGGAGGAGAATGATGTAATCACAACACAAATAACATGTAATTGAAATCTAATACTCCATTTGTCTCATTATTTATGGCCAAAAAGTCAATAAAGCACTCACAATTTTGATCCAATTGAGCCATAAATAAATAATGGGACGAATGGACTAAAAATTATAATAATTAAACAAATCCAAAATAGTCGAGTCGATAAGTCCTCTATCCGCAAGACGAGATATGCCCCGGTAGTTTTCTCCGATAAGGCGTGTCGTTCCCAAAGAAAAAATGGTCTCGTCTCGATGGTAGCAACACCACAATGAACTCAACAATGAGTGGAATGCAGAAACTCGAGTGAAATGTGTATGCAGAAAGTTTTATGTTCTTGCAATGTATTATAAGTTGTTCTCAAATGCTATGGAATGCATCCTATTTATAGGTTAACACCCACCTCTAGAGTCAATGTTGGAATCAATGTCGGGTTTAATGTCATCAAGACAACAGTAACAGTTACATGGGTTACAACTGACTTGGATGAATCTAGACACATTCGTCAACTCGATAGAGCCTGAAAACATATCTAAACACTCCCTTGTCCGCGCCCAAACAAATAGTCCAACATGATATTTTAGGTTGACTCAAACCAAACGTAAGTCCTACTCATAACTTCATAAAAAATGACAATTTTAACTCACTATCTATCATTCACCGTGAATCGATTTAAAGAATATGAATAAGAGAAGTATTAAAAAAAAGAGAGAGAATTTAAGAAAAAGATGGAATTCAGTAAAAAACTATATTGAATTATAATGAAAACTGGATCAATTTACTTGATGCAACCTCTTACTTGCCGCCTTCTACTCTAATCAACAATTCAATCTGAACTAACAAAAAAGATTTACATGAAATGCTAGCAAAATGAACTTCACATGAAATGATAGTAAATGCACTCTAATAGCTATAAAACAAAAAAATGTGCTGTAAAAATCATATTGATAAATTTGAACTTTAATGATGCTGAGCAGTGGTAAAAGCACACCATCTTCTCCTAGTGATTTACATTCACTTAAATTCTTTGACATAATTTTTAACTTCAAATATAGTGTTGACCAGTGGAAAAAGCACCCTTATGCACCATGTCCGAGTGGATTAAAATATGATTTTGATTTTAAATTTCAAATTTATCTCTTGCTTTTTTTTTTTTTAAGTAAATTGAATTTGCAACCAATATTTATTGAGTTATTGTGATTATGGTGCTTATGTTATTCTTGACTTTACATTTCGACGTTGATTGCACCTCTAGGTGCGTTTTTTGGAATAAATTTTCCTTTACCTGAAAGAAAAATTGTATGAATGTATGGTTTCATTTTAAGAAAGAAGCATTCAGAACCAAAAAGAATTGCATGTATAAGATTTGGCTATTTATGATCATAACAAACACCGATTACATATATAAGACTTGCAAGTAAAAGTCATAAACTGTTGATCATCACGGAAATAGTTACAGGAGACATTACACCAAAGAGGCAAAGACCACTAATGCCAATCTCATTGCTATTGATCAAATAAATAGTCCTGGTCGTTCAAACACATCCCCTCCATGCTTTATGATACAAATCCTTCAAAGCCGAAAGGGTCGCACTTTTACGTGAATTAATCAGCAAATTCGGAAATGGATCTCACCCTGTCAGTACAAGTGCCCCTGTTCAGGATTATCAAGAGTGTTATTTAGGTGAGTACAATGCTCAGTCATGTTTAGTTGAATGGGGTAGCTACAGCCAAATTTGCAAAGAGAACTAAGGATGTATGGAGTCCGAGTTTGTATAACTTGCTCACCTGTAACAAACTAAAATTATATACACATGTTTTGCATTCATCTTCAAAATGTCCTTTTGTTTCCTTGGCTAATGGGGGATGCAGGAGGAGTCCTCGTTCCTAGTCTCCTTCCACTGCGCTGGATTGCTGCTTGCTTCTGGCGTTGACTGTGGGTCTTCCTTTTACTGAATACCATAAGCCACAGCAGAACAGCATTAAAGAGTGTAAGTCACATTCCACTAATTAAATCGACTATGGAGGATACTTTTGAATTATGTGTAATGTCATACTAGCTAGAAGTACATCAATCAAGAAACAAGCCGTTACAATCTCAATACACTAACATAAGAGGATCTTAACATCTTTTAATGGTAAGAGGAAAAAACATGGAATTCGACCTAATTCAAACAACTGAAGATGCTTTCAAAGCAGTGAGTACTTTTTTTACTTCTTTTTTCTCTGAATGAAGGTGCTTCCAGTCATGATTGCAGATGCTTTTATTTTTGTGGAATTTTAAACGCTACAAGTACAAGGGCTATATTCAAGGTTCAGATTTGTGGATTAAGAAACCAGATGACATAAACCAAGGAAAAAGGAATTACTACATAATACCAAGATAAGTCAAACAGTAAGCAAGCTTCACACTATTTCCTTTTTGAGACACGAGACATGCAAACATATATACAAGATATATCATATAAGAAATTCCTAAAAATAAATGCTGACCTTGCAAACAGAAGTCCAGCTGTAAGTACCATTCCTCCAACAGCCCAAGAAATTCTCTCACTGAATGGCATATCAGCAAACAATTGCCTAAAATATTGAACGACCTCGGTATCTTGTCCTCCCCGTACAATCTCAGAACGTGAAGATTTCCAGGAATTTGCAATAGAATCTAGACTACCCTTCCCACCATAGCATGATGGTCCTTCAGGATCATCGAGAGGCTTAACAGAGAAACCTGCAGCATTGCAGAGCTCAGTTCCATTAGAGACCCACTCTGAAGCTCTACCACAAACAAAGTCACCTAGTCCACATGGTGCTAGTGCCTGAAACATGATATTCCAATCAGCAAATTACCAAATATACTGAAAATTTATAAATTAATTCATGGAACCAATATTATTGTATTATTACTTTTACTAAAACAAAATGTCCAGCTAACACTAGAGCAAACTTCTTTCACTAGAAGGTTAACAACATATTGTACTACTTTAAAGCATTGGCACAGATAATAGATCAACTTATGAGGAAGTCACAAAATAGTAAAATATAATTGAAAGTACAATAGAACCTGCGTCTTTGCATCCATAGCAAAGTATGCTGTTGAGCATGCTGCATAAACCCTATCACAGAAAGACGTACATATGCGAGGAGGTCCTCGCTGTACCCCCATCCTTGGATCGCAGATAGAACATTCCAAGTATTCCCATAGTTGCAAGCAGTCTTGGCTAGCTTCTCCAGATGATGCAAGTCTCCTGATGGATATCAAAGCAGGGTGCGTCTGAGTTACATCACAGCAAGTCTTTCTGCGGAAGACCCTACAAAGTGTCAAATCTCTGGGACCTTTGCTTGCTTTCTTGGGGGGATGGCCTTCATTCGGAAACGGTGGGAATCGACCTCCGGGAGAAATGCAAACTTCAGTTGTTTTACCTGCACCAGTCCAGAGCATCATAAATTACTGATGCACTTCCATGTAATTAATGAGGTTTTTGATTTTTTTTTTCTCATTCCAAACAGAAACAAGATTTTCCCTACAAAAAGTTTTTAGTTATATCCTCATCAAAAAATGCGACTTGGGTCCAATTTTTCTTACTAGACTCTCTTAACCCTCTATATATTAAGCATCAAGTGGCTATTCCCGCCAGTTGACTGAGTCTAGAGCATACTTCTGAGGGATAAGGAATCCAGACAGCATTATAAAACTCTAAATCTCTTTCAAATATATTAGGAAAGGAATTCATTGAGTGCACAGCTACTATTGCAAAATTGGTCAAAGCTCTCATCTCGGTGCTGGGTGCCCCTAGAAAGAAGCTAGAGTGCGCGTAGATGCACCTAGCCACATAAACCAATTTATATTAACTTATTTGTCATAAATTTTTATAATATAAAATATGAGTAATGTGTCAAGAAGCTTTTAAATGTACTTGACTTATTGTTTCCACAATCTATAGAAGAAAATGACTTTCAGTTGTGATAGTTAAAATCAAGCTTAGAATATCAGTGAAAAGTGATACTCCCTCCGTCCCACTTCATTAGTCCCAATTTGACCAAATATGTGAGAGCTTTTTGGTCAAAGTGTGACTAATGAAGTGAGATAGAGGGAGTACTATTATTGGGGGAACAGGAGAATATCAGCTAGCTAGCTCTATATGGATTATGGACACTAAAATTCTTCAACAATGTGCACAGCCCACTTTGGATTTGACTGCCTGCCACTGAAGTTTATGTTCCTGTTATAAGGTCTTACTTTCTCAGTTTCTTGAAAACACTGAAGATGTGTAGATTTGAATTACTGCAATCTTAGTTTTATAGTTTCCTAATTATTATTCTAAGTGTATTTGGGCTGTGGGATCTTGTGTGGCTTTCACACTCAGGGCACACTTAGGTTAATTAAATTGTCTTAGTAAGAGAAGGTAGAGGACGTCCATAAACTGAGTAGACAGATCGGCGTTTATGCTTGGGCAGGAAAATTCTTCTCCTGATTGTTTTTCTATAGTCGTACTGTAATCCAAATCCATTCCAGTTCTTGTTGCCTACTCTACCTTACTCTATCAATTTGGTCCAACCTGTCAGATCTTCTCATGACTGTAACTCGTTCTACTTCCCACACGGAATCTGAACAATGTTTGGCGAAGATAGTGAAGAGAAGTGGAGCATTAGCAGCCAAGATCAACGGTATGACTACACTCCTAGAAACCCTAGCTCGTGACAAAGGGAAAGAGTTTGGGCATAGTGAAGGTGAACACTCAAAAGATGAGGAAGGATCGACAACCAAAACACTGCCCATTAAGGAAGCTTATACAGCAGCGAGTAAGGTCACGTTACCCGCTTTTGATGGAAGTAAGCTAGAAGCTTCGATTGCAAGGGCCGAACAATATTTTGGGGACTTGGAATTCCCGAGGCAAGTAAGGTTAATGTTGCCCTAATCGCTATGGAAGGAGGCACGTTTCACTGGTTCCAACGGACGCAGACTAAGTATCCAAATATAACTTGGATACAGTTGAAGCAGGAGATGCTGAAGAGATATGACAATGATCCAATGGCTAATGCCTCTGAGGCGCTGATGTACATTCGTTAAACAGGCACAGTAAGCAATTATGTTGTTTTATTTATTGCTCATCCCGTTAATGTACCCAATCTATGAGATGAATATTCCATAGGCATGTTTTTACATGGGTTATGAGATGAAATTCGGTTGCAAATCCTTTCGCGGGATGCTAATGATCTCTTTGACACTATTCACTTCGCTAGAGGAATTGAAAGAGAGTTAGTAGGGGTGAGAGGATATGATCTTGCTCCTACCAAGGGTAATAGCCATTTAATCTGGTCAGCCTGCGCAATCGGGCTACAACTTGGTTACCTCAATTTGCCACGCCAATGGCCAATAAGGGAATGTGATCATCATAGGCTAACAGCAACAACTCTTCTTCTACTATAGTTATTCAGCCCCAAAGTCGACCAACCTGGCAGGTCACTCACCGGGAGTATCTAGAAAAGAGGGCAAAAGGAAAATGTTTTTTGCTGTGGCGAGAGATATAGACCCAGAGATTGCTGTTCAGACAAATTGATGCAGGTGATCCTTATTTGAGAACCGGGAGAAGAACTTGAGGCTGAAATTGAAGAGGAAGTGTTGGGGGACGAAAGGAAGAAGAATCAGGGGAACCCCATCTGCAAACGCTTGAGTTGTCCTACTTAACATCCCGAGGGTTTCACGGACCCCAATCTTTGAAGTTGAAGACCACCTTATATCAAGAGACACGATGATTCTGGTAGATAGTGGCGCTAGTCACTATTTTTTCTCAACCGACGTGGCTACCCAATTAGAATTGTCAATTGAATAATCATGTCAATCAGCAGTACAACTTGGAGATGGTCGATGAGAGGCGATTGCGAGGTTATACCGTGATTTGCCCGTGCAACTCGGTAAAATAACAATTAGTATCTCTTGTGATGTCTATTTTTGCTCGCTACCTTGGGAGAGGTTAAAGCTGATAGGGTTAAGATGACTATAGCGGAGTCGATAAATACTAATATAAAATCCATTTAATATGATAAATTTTAGATTAATTATTAGCAGTATTTAACTTGGCCATAATTAAGATTTATTGGAGATATTAAAGGACTAGGTTTTATATTGCAGATTTGAACCCACCCTTGAAAACTCTAACCTAGCCCTCATCCCCTATTTAAGAGGTGAGATGCACGAAAATTACATTATTCACTTTTGATGTTTTTTGTCTCCTCTCTTTTGAAAACTTGATAGTTTTCCGCCCACACGGTATACAAGTTGTAGAGGGTCATAGCTTAACACTCTCCAAAGTTTTAACATCCGTTCGTGATTCAACAAATGGTGGGAGTTCAAGCTATCTATATGAACATCAAATCAATTACTAAGGTAAAAGGTATAAATTTCAAATCTCGTAGGATCATGCCTAGAATTCATATTTGTGCATTTTTATTCATCGTATTTGATGTATGATTTAACAGGGTTCCATATTTGTGCATTTTTATTTACATTTTTAAAATAACATATTTTCTTTGAAAATATTAGACCTAAGTATCTTGCGCAATCGTGAGCCCTTTCAATAGGGTTCTATCACTAAGTCAAAATCTAAAATTCGGACCTATGATACGTGCTATAAAATTTGTTACCTCAGAGTTTCCTTGGTTATTCGTTAATTAATTATGTGCTTTATTTTTGTGGCCATATTGTGCTAACTCCGGATTCTGTATTCATTCCTAATTTTTGAGCGAGTTTCATTTGTCTCCTCAAAGGGGACATCTTGGTGCTTTCGACACGTATAGGCAGCTTGTAGCTAATGTCTATCGGCCTAGCATGATGAAACGAGTGACTAAATTTGTGACCGAGTATTTGATATGTCAGTAGAACAAGTATGACACTTGGGTGCCAACGGGTTTGCTGCAAGCCTGCAACCGCACTCTCTGCCAACTGATGTGGGTGAGGATTTTAGCATGAACTTTATTGAAGGGATTCCTCGATCGGGCTCAATCGACTGAACAAATACGGTCACTTCTTGGGCCTTCGCCACCCATTTACGACCAATGATGTGGCAAATATCTTTGTGCATGAGGTGGTGTGACTTCATGGCGTGCAAAGCTCTATAGTGTCTATTCAAGATTCTATTTTTTTCAGTGCTTTTTGCTCAGAATTATTTCGAGCCATGGGAAAAAGAGCTTCATATGAGCTCTGCATATCATCCGGAAATGGGCACTCGGAGGTGGTGAATCTCTGTTTGGCCACTTACTTGTGTTTTTTTGCATCGGAAAGACTTACGCATTCGGGTTAGTGGCTTTCATGGTCTAAGTATCCTTACAACCCAAGATTTCACTAGCTATGGGGACGACACCATTTGAAGTTGTTTATGGACGACCACCGCTAGTAACTTTGGGCAGCTTCCCACCAGCCTAAATCAGAGTTTGAGTTGTTGCTGATGAGTTACTAGAGCAAGATCTGGTGCTACGCTAGTTAAAAGATCACCTCAATCATGCCCAACGACGCATGGTGCGTTCAACAAAACAACATCGTCATGATGTACAGTTTAAGATTGGTTAGAAAGTCTTTCTAAAATTGAGGCCTCATCGCCAAGGTTCATTGGTTTCTCTATCTTCTGCTAAGTTTTATGGGCCGTTTGAGGTGCTGGAAAGGGTAGGGACGACTGCCTATCGTCTTCGACTTCCTATTAATTCTCGTCTTCACCCCGTATTTCATATTTTACAATTGAAAGTTGTGGTGGGAGACCATGCCATTCAATCTGAGCTGCCAGATGCATTGATTAAAGAAGAGCCAAATTTTTCTCCAGAGTGGATTCTACGCGGCCGTATGGTATGGAGAGGTGACCATCGTATTCGTCAATTGTTGGTGTAATGGTGTCACAAGGGGGTTGAGGAAGCAACAAGGGTCGATGAAGAGGAATTTGTGGCTCAATTTCCAGAATTTACCCTTGAGAGCAAGGCTGTCTAGGAGGTAGGAGTTGATAAGGATCCATTCTAAAACCTACAGGTGAAGCAGATATAGATTTGAATTACTGCAATCTTAGTTTTATTATTCCTAATTATTATTTAAGTGTATTTGGGTTGTGGGCTTTCATACATTTGTTAATTAAATAGTCTTAGTATGAGAAGGTAGAGGATGTCTAGAAATTGAGTAGACAGATTGGTGTTTAGCTTGGGTTGGAAAATTCTCCTGATTGTTTTACATTATTCATACTAGTAATGCAATTCCGTTCAGTTCTTGTTGCCTACTTTTCTTTAGTCTATCATGTAACCAACCTAAAGTACTTTTAGTACTCCCTCCGTCCCACTAAGCTTGGCACGTTTTATTATTTTAATACACTCAATTGAATATAAAACGTGCCCAGCTTAGTGGGACGGAGGGAGTATTCTCCTGCTGGTAGTATATGCTAATGTAAGTAAATATATTTGAGATATTAGATCAAGCTTATGTGCCCAATGCCCATAAGAAAAAACTAGAATGGGGATGTGAAGTTGATTAACTTATATGATATATGGAAATGAGGATAATAAAAATGATTCTCTTTCTATTTCAGTACAAATTTCTTATTTGCACATATATCCCATTTACATTTCTGAAAAGCTTATCTGCTTAATGACTGGAATCTACTGATGAATAATTTTAATCACAAATCTTATTTCAGAATTTGTTTTAACAATCAAAACATAATAAAAACAACACATTTTTCATCGAGACTTCTATTAAGTCAGACACTCCCTAATGTTCTCTCATTTACCTTTAAAGAGAAAGTATTTAATAGAATTTTTTACTTCCTCCTGATGATGTTGATGAGTCATGGGAGCTGAAAGATCTGGCAGTATTTCTTAGTTCACAGCTTTAGAAGAATACCCTCCTACTCTAATATTCATTTTTTTCCCTGGCAAAAAAGGTGATTTTTGCCAACACCTAATATCTAAACTTGTTATACTGATATCCATACAGCGTAACGACGATAGAAGTACTAGACTTGTACAGTATCTGTATTACTATTGTTTAGCTTCCCACTCAAAACAATGCATATAGCACTCAACTTATCAAGTTTTCACCAAAAATACTAGAACATACTAGTAGCATCATAAAAAAAATTCGGAAAATACATCTGATATTTAGCAAATTCTGGAGAAAATTCAAACACATCATGGCTACAGCTCGTCATGTGAGAGTCTTTGGGTGTTGGTTATTCAACAATAAAATACAATATAGTAATTGGAATAATTGCATTCTTATATGTTAAAATTTATACATGATGGAAGTTAAGGCCCTAATTTTCAACAACTCCATCCTTTTTCTCGAAAGAAGGGCATTCACTCTCTTCTAATTCTCTTTTACAACTATGCTAAGTGGTAAGAACACTGCTGCCCAACAGAAACCTAACATGGTAACTAGGCATATCATAAATCACAAATCATAAATCAGTGATCTTAACATTCATCATCCAATAAACAACATATACAAGTTCATTATACTGAGATTCGAGAACCTGATTATAAAATTGACTTTAAATAAATAAAAAATAATCATAGTTGCATTTCATACAACAATCAATCGTTTCGAAATAACAAATGACGTCGGGAGCACACAAAATAATTACATATTTCTATTAGCAAAGAGTTCACTGGCTGCATAATTATGAACCGCTGAGCAAGATGATAAGCAATCGAGGAGCGTATAATTTGAAAATTGAAGGAGTTTCCGAAATGAGAGTGAAATGACACTCACCGTCGGCGTAGAGGAACGAGAAATTGAAAGAGTTGAGGAACAAGAATAAGCAGAATGGGTGGAATCTCTTCATTACAGAACTCAGATTTGTATTCAGTGAGGTTGGCACTCGGTCTTGAGTTTGAGGTATAAACAAGAAATCATTTCCCGCTGACCATGGTCTTGACTGGTAGTGGTTTCTTCTACGAATTTGGGCTTGGGCCAAATTTTCATCGCCTCCTTCTCATAGACATACGATATACCACTCCTCACTTCACCAAGATTGTTTACCTTTTAATCTTACCCGAATTTTAATACTGTATTTCAATTTTAACAAAAACTAGCACTTCCACTACGCGGTAACAAAATTACATTTATACTTTAATTTATAGATAGATATAAAATGAATGTTGATTAATACAACAATTGTTTAAAAGTTGAGCCGTAATTATTTTCGGTTTTGTAACATTTAAACTTTTATAACTAAAACTCAACACGTTTCCACATGTCACTATATCAATTCTATTTTTGTCAAAACATTAGTAGGTTCCTTAACACTTACCACATAAAAAGGAATAATATGGGAGATATGTTATTGTTCGATTTCATATATTCGAATAAAATTCAATTTATTTTATTTTTATTATTACTACTGGGTGATACACATGGGAGATGTTTGGTCTGAGTTTTGAAATTTAAAGTATTCGGACAGAATACTTAAAGAACTTTATAAGATCATTAATAACTAGTGGCCTTTCAATTTTCAGGATAATTTTAGATTTCAAATTTATTTTTTTAAGCAATATTGATCAATAAATCGTTTGGAACGTAAGTATAAGAATATAGAGTTGTTTGTTATTATATGTATGTTGATGTTAATTTCATCTTGCTCTGTTGATACGGTGAAATTTAATTTGTTATAGAAATTAAAGTGTGAATTTAATTAATCTATCTATCTATATATAAAAATAAAAAACAGAAAGTAACGGTTCATTTTCAGTTTTTTGTAACTGTTATTTTCTGTTTTTTGTATCCATCCATTTTCTTAAATACAACCAAGGAAATACTAAGAGTAAAACCGAACAAATATATATATGAACCGAACATATATATATATATATATAAGAGTGATATTAAATAAAATAATTCTTTACAAATCAATTAAAAATAATATATTAATAATTAAAAGATAATTTTCATACATATCTTATTTAAAATATTTTATTGCTTAAAATATGAAATTTGTTGTTATTTATCATTAAAATTTACTCAAAAGTGTATAGTTTAATTAATATTCATTAATGAAAAATATAAATGATTCAGATTTATATTTTGTTAACACGTGCAAATATATTTTTAGAATAATTATCTATATATCTATGTATATATAAAATACGAAGAATTTTAATTTCAATAATAATTTTGTAGATAGCTTCAAATAAAAATAATACAAATATTAATTATTAAATATATTAAAGTAAATAAGTTTTAAAGTTTAAATCAAATAACTACTTTTATTTTTTCTCTTCTATAACATTTTTTTCTCTAAAATTATTTTATTTTATCATGAAAATATTTACAATGTATATCTTAAATTAGATATCTCAAAAAAAAAATAATTTGATATATAATATATAAAAAAATAAATTCAATATGCAAAAGTTATGATGAGTTAATAAATTGGAAAGATTTTTATATATATATACATATTCTCAATATCATGCATAAAATTTATATATATGAAATGTTGTAAATGCATGTATTTTTATTTTTATTTTCCACTATTCTTTTTAATATTAATATTAAATATGTTGTTATTATCTATATCTTGTATCAATATTGATTATGAAAATTTTGGTTTGTTCAATTAATTATAAATCATATAAAATTATAATAGATATATTATGAAATATATATATATATATATATTTATAAATACACGTGTGTGCGCGCATATATATGATGATAGATATAGATATATGAAGAATATAAAAAAAATGTAAAATATTGTATATATTGTGATAATTAACATAATCAAAATTTTAAATAAGATTACTATGATTTAGTATATTAAAATAAATTTTCAAACAATAACTATTACCATAATCCATACTATCTCATGTATACAATAAATTTTAAAATTAGAATGAATTTGAATGATAATTTTGTAGTTAATTTTAAATTAATAATTAATTAAATAAAAATAGGGCAAATAAGTTTTACTACATACCAAACATTAGAATCTCATACTAAAATCTAACTACAAATAATAATAAATTTACTATGAATTAATTTCAATATACATTCATGACTCATGTTTAAGTATATAATTTTATATTTGTATTATATTATTTTTATGATTATAAAAAATTAATGATATTTACTTAATATCTATACATTTACATATTTAAGTATATATATGATATCAATTATATGTACATTACTATTAATTAAAAAATTGTTCAAACTATTGAAAATCGTAATACAACCACAAAAACGATCGTGCCTAATTTTGCAATATCAAATTAATCATTATTTTTCAGACCAATTAAAATTTATCCAATTACATAATTAGAGGTGTTCGCGATTACAGTTCAAAATATAATTATGACCGAACTACCAATTCACTATTTGGAAAATTTAAAATCCGAACCAAACCGTTGTCAAAATGACGGTTTATGATTTGGAACCAACCCATGTAGAACAACATTTATGATCTTGAACTATCCAAAAAATTAATGTTTATATATATTTGAACATTTTAAAATTATATATTATGATTACGTACTAATGTATATCATTATTTACCTTTTGAGATTTCTAATATTCTTTTATTATTAATTTTAAATTATAATGATTACAATATAAAAACAAAATATTATTATAGTTATTATATAAAACCACAAAATGTCATTAATTTCAAAATTCAAAATCATTATTTTTATATTATTAATATATTCATAAGTTTTAATGTGTTATTATGAATTATAAATAAAAACTCCTTATAATATAAGAAATAAAATGAATCATGTAAATAAATAGAAGTTATTGTTGCGAACTGCTGATCACGGATTCAAAATTTGTAAATTGTAATTGTATTGTCCCTAAGGTTACGATTTGAAAACTATTAGAATTTGATTACAATTTGATTATTTTAAATACTTCTATACATAAATTGTTAATAGATATAATTAATCATGTGCATCGCACGGGTACAAATACTAGTATTAATAAAACTAAAATTATTTATGGAGGAATACAACTTTTCACGATGAAAATTAATTCAAAAAACTGCTCAAAAATAATTGTTGCGTATTCTATTTTAATATAGAGATGTGTAGTGAGTGGAATTTGAGTTCCACTTTACATATTTTTAAATTTTAGTAGTGTGTAATTAGTAGAGTTTCAGCTACATAATTAAAATGGAAGGTTAAAAATGCAAAATTATTTTCGTTGACATCTTGAAATAACAAAACGTAAATTATTTTGGTGGACTGAGGGAGTAATATATTACTATTATATTTATAAATGAACAAATAATTTTGAGTTTGATAAATGTCACCTTTACATCCTACACTTTTAATAAAGACATAGTATCAAAAATAAATACTCCTAAGAGATCTCGAGTTCAATTCCAAGTTTTTCGTGATTGTGTTAAGAAACATTCTCATAATTCCATCTATCAATCGTTGATAGTTTCATTATGAATTTATTACACAAAATAACTTTGTCAATATTAGATATTTAGGATATATAACTCGGTAGAATGGGTCTACGGATGAAAATGAGTCAAATTTAGACGAGATCTTGCTTTGACCGGACCAATATCGGTGAGATTATGACGGATAATTTCCAATAGAAAAGTAAGAGGACTCTAAAGAAAATTGTCAATGAGGTTAATTCAACCAATGACTTCAACCATCAATTTGCAAAACTAACGAGGCAGGTGGAGATGATTCAGATGGCTAATGAGCGTGACTGTCAATTGATGGTTACCGGGACATTTGTGATATGTGGAGAGCGAAGAGTACACATTTAAGATGAACTGATTGTTAAAGTTTATATACCTCAAAGTATTATAACAGACTTGTTTTCACTTCCATTTAATGAGAATAAATTTTGACATTGGTTTGTGATTTATTTTTCGGTTGATTATTTATTGGAAACAATTTCATTTTCTACATTGTAAAATGTGTGGTGGATCGATGATCATAGTAGGTAACATAGTCGGCTCCTTGTAGAATAAAGTTCACAACCCATACAGACTTGGACAGTCGAGTCGTTAAAAGTGCGGTATCATTTGATTTCTTGCGCTGACCTTAGCCGACAAATATCGGTGCATTTATGATGGTGTACATGTAATTGCTTATCTGCATTGTGTGGTTTCACAGTGAGATAAGTTGTTCTATGTTGATAGTGAAGAACAAAGTCTCGAAAATTCTTTATTTCTTAATCTATGTTGTAACATTATGTATACGTGACTGATTATGCAACGCTTTGATGTATTTGCACTTATGAGTTTTTCGTAACCTTATACAATAATACGTTGAGCAGGGATGATTGGTTTAACGAGAAGTATTGTAATTTTACTGTGTAAGATTGCGTCTTGGCTAGTCCAAGTTGATTATATCACTTATAAAAAAAATATATTACTTAACATAAGTTGTCAGCAAGTTTTAATTGATTAATGGATATGAAATCTTAAACACGGAAAATAATTTATTAAAAGGATGTTCAGTTCGTAATATGAATTAGTGTTGAATAGTTCAGTAGTTATCTTATAGTGAAGTTGATAAATAATAATATAAGATGAAATTAATATAATAAGTTATAGATAAATTATTTACAGTGTTGATGGACATGCCATAATTAGAGATTTTTTAGAGATATTGATGAACTGATTCTTATATTATAGATTCAGGGTTATTCTCCCTGAAAACCCTAACCTAGCCCACAACCTCTAAAATAAAGGAGGGGGCCGAAAACCAGCGCGCACCATCATCAAATTTCAATCGTCACAACATTTTCAGCACCGTGATTTTTGAAAATCATCTCCTCTCCTGATACAGTCATTTTCGACTACCTCCCCCATAGACAAAGCTCGATAGATTATCATCCACACGATATTTGGGTTTGTTCGACTAAAATTATTTTGAGTCGCTTGCAATCTAACGAGGTCGTCTAACAATGATATGTCAACTCAAGTCTTATTCTCAAGGAAGACTTAGCAGGGCAATTTAACTCTTTGTTCAAAATGAAAGCAAGTAAAAGAATATTTGAGGGTTTTAAAACTAGGCAAAGAATATAAAATATGAAAGAACATAAACTAATAAAAGTGAATGAAGAAACTAATTGCCTAACTAAGAAAATGAGATGCGAGTTGAAAAGAATGCAAGTAACTTGGAGATCGGAATTAAAAAGAATGTAGAAAGCACTAAGGAGTTCGAAATTGAAAAGAATGTAGAACGAATAGACGAAATAGAAAAACTAAAGCATAAACAAATAAAGGAACTTAATAATAAGAACGAACCCGAAATATTAAACGGGGCAAACTTGATTAATAAACTAGAACGAACTTGAATCCACAACGATAAACGGAAAAGAACAACGAACTAGAGTGTTTGCAATCGGCTATCCTTCGGAATCCAATACTAAAGCTAACAACGACTAACTAAAAATCAAAAGTCTCGACCCTAGAAGAATAGGTTGAGAGGTGCTCGAAATATAAGTGCAAAACGTCTGGAAAACAGTGATAATTGAAAGAGAAAAACGTCGAATATTTATAGGCGAAGAGGAAGGTCAGCAGTCGCTTACATGTCAGCGACTGCTGACAAGGCTGTTCCACGCTCCCCGCACGCACAATTCGCTGAGGTGGTTGGTGCTGGTCCGAGTCAGCCGTTGGGGTCAGCGGTCGTTGGCCCCGGTGCATGCTAGCTCGGGCGCCAGGCTCGGTTGGAGCACCAACGCCTAGTCAGCGATCGTTTAGGGCCACGCGACCGCTGTATAGTGATATCGACTCTAGTCTTCATCCTCTTGTCATTTCTCGATCTTTTCTCGCCCCGTTTCCAACTTTACACTTCTAGGCTCGTGATCCTGAAACATGAAATGAAACGTAAATCGAGCTCGAAACCACATGCAAAATTGAAAAACAACAAGAATAAAGACAAGAAAAATACGAGATTAGACGACCAAAAAGAGGCTAAACAGGGTTGTAGGCGGGCCATTTGTTAGAAGTTTTGAAGGTCAAACTATGTTTGAAGTTCAGACATTGGACGTTCACACGGTGTATATATTGGATAGATTGTTGTTCGCAAATTAGACAATGAAATTTCGATCATCTACACCAACTTAATTTATAGGCTTAAGGATAAAAGCAAAATATTGAAATCTTTAGGAGCATGTTTAAGTCTCGATTGTTCCATATTTTTTCTTCTCTGTATTCATACACGTGTTACGTGAGATTGTTTGTATTTTACAAATGGGCTCCATCACTGATAGTGTGTATCATTTTTGTAAAAATATTAATTATAATTTGTTTGTATATGTATTGTAACTTTTATGAATATGATGTATACAAACTTTTAAGAGAATTTTTTTAAATTATATATATGTAATATAATTTGTTCAAATATGCATTTTATATTAAGTGCATTGTACGAATACCAAAACCGAAATTTGTTTATTTCTCCACCTTGTGTTTTAATCTGCAAAAAAAGTTTTGTGATTGCTTCTAATTTCGTGGGAGAATATGCTTTTGAATTTTTTATGAGGACAAAAATTTTAATTGATTTTAAAATCCAAAAAACATGCTTGCATATATAAAAAAATTAATCATATTTTTGTTTCTCTATTACCCTTTTTGCATTACAAAATATCTAATGCGACATGAAAATTTAATACTGAATTAAATTTTGAATTTAATGAATATTGTTGGACCAAGATATGAACAGTCAAGATTGTTTTTTTATTTTTTTACAACGTAATGTTCCTTTTACTAGAACCATCCCTTTACATATGTACAATTTTGCTTTACCGCTCATGATAGACATTAGTTAAATATATGTGACTGATGTGACAGTGTCACATATACATATAAGTAACTATAATTTTTATTTTGAAGAAAGTATTATAATTAAACAAAAATAATCACTCGACCGTACCAAACACCGTTAACATTTTCACGGATGATGTGTCATGCATAAAAATCTGGTCAAAGAAAAATGAAAATCTGGTCGGTTTTTGTGAAATAACTATGTGTGCGATATGTAACGACCAGATTTCGTAGTTTCTGTGAAGTTTGGCAATAAGATTTTATTGATGTAGCATACTAATCATATTTAGAACATATGAAAGAAAACCTGATTGTGGAATGGGAAACCCTGGTCGATTTATGTCATGTGAAGATGTAAAGCTTTCGGGTTTTATCCTATTTTGGGTAACTCACCACCAGGTTATCTCTTACTAATATCTTGATGATGTAATTGTTTCAATTTTTTTTATTAATCAGATGGATGGAAATATGCGAAAGTAAGGTACAATGTGCATTTCAAGGATATATTTGTATGATGGAAGTAAGCGTCGAACACATACTGATGATTCATTTACTTCTTTGCTTCAACAAGTGCAGTCTGATGGTGTATGTAGAGATAAACAATGGGACACATGATCTGAGATGCTCAAGTAGAGGTTCGGATTTGTCGGGGATTTCGGCATATACTACTCAACATGGAGACATAGTCGATTTTATTAATCATATGGCGGGATCAGATTGGTTTGACAACATTTATATCGAAGATGATGATTCATCCGATTCATGGTAGAAACATTAGTAGTGACTGAAATCTCTGATACCAACTCCTACCAACGAGGATGATGCTACATCTGATTTGATGCATATAGATTGTCAAGATGATTACATCAATGATACTTGTTGGTCCCGAAAGAGCAAGGTTTGGTGTATGGGGGGGGGGG
>JAPKLX010000158.1:509997-541817 GCA_026898415.1 Leonotis leonurus | reverse complement strand
AGATGACGCTAATTTAATGTCATCTATGAGCGTTTTTCTAGTAGTGTTTCTCCCATTATGGATTCAAGTGTCTCATCTCCAATAGATACTTGAAAACAAATTCATCATCAATTTTGTAAAACAGATTAACAACGACAATGTAGAACAAGAACATATGTATATTGTTTTCCAGTCACAAAGATATTTCTATTACAACCACACTTGAAGACAATGAATAGTTTTATTGACCAATAATGAGAGAATATGAGCATTTATCGTTCAAAACTTACGCATATTGACAGGCAAATAACAGAAAGATGCAAGTTATAAAAAAAAAACCTTTTGAATGTTTTATCATGTCATATGGGGAATTGAAGGCTTGAAATCCATGATTTTCAAAAACAACAAACGGTTCGGCGATGACCGATTTTTTAATGATGGATACTCGGTCTTGAAATCTTAGAAGTGATTCGGACATTTTTGAAAGTATTTTAGAGAGTTTGAAGAGCTCTTTGAAAACTAGACTTAGAAAATATTTTTGCAGAAAGTAGGTTGGTGCAAGTGAGAGAGTAAGAATGAAGAAAATGAAGTGAAGTATGCTATAATTATAGTGAATTGACGGCTAAGATTAAAAGTAAAAATCAAATATGGAAGGTTAGGATTTGGTTTCTCCCAGTAGATGATATTGCCACGTTGAGATTTGCAATTTCCCGCGTTTAGAAATAGGTGAGATTCGCGCGTTTAATCCTAGGATTGTGTGTGGTGCGTAGGCTTCCATCTTTCTCCACTCTGTTCTTTATTCTTGTAAATGGTAATTATTTACCCTCGATCCGATAATCTATATATCCTGAAATAGATCATTGCAAACATTAAATGATAATCAAATCAATCATGTAGATAAATTTAATTATATTATCTAATGAAAATTGAAGCGGTAAATAATAAATTCTGAGAATGATACTACTTCTCTAAGTTCCACCTTGATTAAGGAATATATATAAATATTTATATATAGCGTGACCGTTGGTGGTTCTTATCAGCAGGTTCTGCTGTTGATCAGGTTTGCTTGTCAGCAAGACAAGTAGACCTAATCTCCCACATAACATCTTGAATCTTTCTTCTGGTAAAGCTTTGATGAGAAGGTCCGCTCGTTGATCATCAGTATGAATTTTCTCAATTTTCACATTTTTCCTTTCCACGTGATCTCGAATGAAGTTGTTTCAATTTATTTTAATTAAGTTACTCGCAAGAGAACGAGATCATTATAGATAATAAGTTAACCCAGTCGTATTCTTAAGGAACGCTAAACAAGGCTTCATCTACGTTGTTTAACAAAAAGCAATTAAAGGAATTGAGATTTGAATGATTATTAATCTAAATTAATTAATTACCTAGGCGAGTGAAATTAAAAGAATGGGAAAATGAATTATCTAGGCCAGAATTAAGAAATCGATTAAATTCTAATTCTAAGAACGAGGAATTAAAGGAAATACATCTTGACATGCTTCAATTGATTGATTAACATGGATGATGGAATAAGAAATCAATAATTTAAACTTAATCAATAAGGAAGTCACAAGAAAGTAAAAGCAATAAACAAATTAAGAAAGCAATAAGAACTCACGAATTAAACGGGAAATAATGCACTGAAAATAGTCTCCGGGTTAAATCACGATCGAATCCACAATTCCAAATAAAGAACGAAGAATAGAATTTAAATACTGGAACTAGACTATTGTGTTTTCTCTCTTGGTTCAAAAACCTAAAATGATAAGATCGTTACAATAAATCACGCGAGCACTTTATATATGGAAGGAGATCCTCCCGCCTAGCATTCACTAGGGGGTAGCGCCCGCTAGCCCCTAGTTCTGTCTTGGAATGGCTCGCAGGGGCTAGCAGCCGCTAGGGGCCAGTGGTCGCTAGCCCCATGTTCTGTTTTGGAATCAGCGAGGCGGGCTAGCGGTCGCTAGCCCTATGTTCTGTCTTGGCCTTCTTTGGACGAGCCAGCAGCCGCTAGGCTCGTGTTCTGCCATGGCATGCACATTCTCGAGGGCTAGTGGCCTCTAGGTGCTAGCGACCGCTACCCTTGCGCGTCGTTAGTCCTCTTTTCGTGCTTTTCATCATTGTTTCTCTTCTCAAGCCTTTTTAACTCCGTTTGCCGATCTTTACCCAGAATATGAAAATATGGCAACCAAAGGATCATATAGAACAACAAACACACGATAATATCGACTCAATACGTACGAGAAATAAGACCGAAAATGGGTAAAACAAAAGTGATAACGTACATCAACATGTTTGCATCTTGTATGGAGAACAAGATTTTGAGTTATGGCAATAGCACTCGAGCTGTCACAGAAAATTGGCACTTCTTTAACATATACTTCATAATCCTTGAGTTGTTGTTTTAGCCACAGTATTTGTGCACAACAGCTTCCAGCTGCCATATATTCTGCTTTTGTTGTCGAGGTTGCTACTGAGGTTTGCTTTTTCGAGAACCAAGACACCGATTTGTTTCCAAGAAACTGACAAGTGCATGAAGTTGATTTTCTGTCTAGTTTGCAACCTTCATAATCAGAATCTGAATAACCCGTTAGTTCAAAATTATCATCACATGGATACCATATACCCAGGTTTGTTGTTTCTTTTAGATATCGTAGTATATTCTTGACAACTTCCATGTAAGACTCTTTGGGGTTAGCCTGATAAATTGCGCATACGCCAACTGCAAAAGTAATATCAGGTCTACTAGCAGTTAAATAAAGTAAAGAACTAATTATTACCCATTGGCAAGTTTCCCTTCTGGATTTGGATCGATTCTTCCGCTAGTCTGCATTGGTATCTTGACAGTTTTGTTATCCTTAACTCCAAACTTTGAGATTAGTTCTTGAATATACTTTGCTTGATTTATAAATATTTCATCTGATAACTCTTTAACCTGCAATCCTAGAAAGAAATTCATCTCGCCCATCATAGACATTTGATATTTATTTTTCATGATATCAGCAAATTTCTCACATAAATAAGCAAATTGAGAACCAAATATGATATCATCAACGTATATTTGACCTAAAAGGATATTTTCTTTCACTTTGATGATGAATAGTGTCTTATCAACTGAACATCTTCTGAACCCTGACTCGAGCAGAAATGTTGATAAGGTTTCATACCAAGCTCTTGGAGCTTGCTTTAAGCCATAAACAGCTTTGGTTAATCTATAGACTTTCTTGTTAGGATCTCCTTCTTCAAACCTGGAGGTTGTTCTGCATAAACTTCTTCTTCAAGGATCCCATTTATAAAGGCACTTTTGACGTCCATTTGGTAAACCTTGAATCTCTTGTTTTCTGCACAAGCTAGGAATAGCCTTATAGCTTCATGCATTCTTAAAAATAACAACTTAAAAATGCACTTTCTCCATGCATTCTTCTTCTTCTTCTCCTTCTCCTTCTTCTCCTCCTCCTTCTCCTCCTCCTTCTCCTCCTCCTTCTTCTCCTCCTCCTTCTTCTCCTTCTATATATAAGTCGAGGCTTCCTGTTGTTTCATAGTTCATATGGAGTTTTTCCTTGTCGAATAGTGACGGTTAATCTGTTCTGGGTGTAGCATGCAGTGTTTATCGCTTCTACCCAAAGCTTCTTTGGTTAGTTAGTTTCATTGAGCATAGTACGTGCAGCTTCTTTCAATGATTTGTTTCTCCTTTTAACTACTCCATTTTGTTGAGGTGTTCTTGTTGTTGAGGTTTGATGTGTTATTCTCATCTTGTTGCAATACTTCTCAATCTTCTTATTTAAGAACTTGGTTCCACGATTGGTTCTAATGGAAATGATGGAGGTTCCTTTTGACGAGTAATCTTGTTTAACAGGTCAGGTAGTTTCTCCATAGTTTCCTTCTTCTTAAACAAAAATACCACCCAAGTGAATCTAGAATAATCATCAATAACAACTAAAGTATACTTTCTATCGTTAATACTTAATGGTATTACTAGGCCAAATAAGTCTAAATGCAGTAGCTTAAGTATTCTTGTTGTTGAGTGTGCAGTCTTGCTAGGAAATGATGACTTTGTTTGTTTCCCTGCTTGAGAAGCTTCACAAATATTATCTTTATCAAACATTTGGTCTGACAATCCTTCTATCAGTTTCTCTCATGCAAGCTTGTTGATGGTCTTGAAGTTGAGATAACTCAATCTTTTATGCCATAGCCAATTAGTTTATGAGACAGTCTTAGTTACAAGACAGGTTTCAATGGTGTTCTTCCATTGAACAATGTACAACCTATCCTGCAGTTTTACAGTAAGAAGAGTTCATCTCATTCCTTGTTCTTCACAAAACAATTGTTAGTATCAAAGATAATATTGTTACCATTAGAACAAAATTGACTAACAGAAAATAAATTATGACTTAGACCTTCAACATATGAAACGTTGATAATGGTGGTCTTGCCAATTTTAATGTTACCATAACCTCTCGTGTATCCTTTCGAATTATATCCAAAGGTAACATGTGGTGCTTCTCTTTCAACATAATCTGATAGTAAACTCTTGTCACACATCATATGCTTTGAACATCCGTTGTCTATTATCCATATCGAACCTTTTGCAGTTAGACTCCTTCTCAAGCTTCTTCCACCCTGCAATTACACAGACTTAGCAACCCATCTAGATACGGGTGCTTTGTTAGTAATATGATTCCTTTTGGAATCCAGATAAAGTTAGCACAAGGAATAAGTTCATATGTAGTAATCTATCTTCCTTTTTCATCAATGAACTTAGTGATCTTGTACATGGGTCTGTTCCTATTTTGCTTGTTCTGTTTCTTTTGAGAAGTGCTGGTCTTCTGAACATTTGATCTCATCTCCTTCTTCTGTTGTTGAGAAGTAGACTTGTTATTCTTGTTTACTATATGTTCCTCCGGCTGATAGTAACGATTATGATCAGTTTTCTTCACCAAAATTGCTTGAGGTTGCTTCTCCTTGTTCTTCAAGTTAATCACTTGATCTGGTATTGCATTTCGTTCTACAACAAAGACTGATTTTGTCTTTTCTTTGTTGCCCTTATAACCAAGTCCATTTCCATGAAAATATTTGTTCTGCATCTCAAGAATCATGGATCGTCTTTCTTCTCGTTTGTTCATATCTCTTTCATGTTCTTGGTTTTTCTTGAGCTTTTCTTCACAGACTTCATTTCTCTTTATTAGATCTGTGATTTTTGTATTGAGAGAGTAGATTTTTTCATCATTGTTCTTGATTTGGTTTTTTATCTCCATCTCTTGATCAGCAGTCCTTGTTATCTCTTCTAGAGCTTTGATTTTGTTTCCCAATTTTTCGTTCTACTTAACAACCGTTTGAAACATCTCCTGAAGTTTTGCGTGATCTTTCAAAACATGATTGATCTCTTTCCAAATATCTCTGCTTCATTTTCATCACAAGAATCATAGATAGGTTTGTTAGACAAATTAGAATTATGAGAGTTTACCTCATTTTGATCTAGATCATTGTCTATTCCCATAAAGCATTTGTTCCAATCCTTTTCTTGTTCCTTTGCGTAGAGTGCTTCATCATTGTCATATGAACTGTCAAAGAAATGACTTGAGCTTGAATCTTCTTCTGCCAACATAGCTTTATGTTCCTTCCTTAAACATTGATCTCTTTTTAGCTCTTAACTCTTCTCTTTGGCTTTTTGTGAGATTAGGACAATCTGTTTTGAAATGACATGTTCTGCCACAACCAAAGCAAGTGTATTTCGTAGAGTTAAAATTAGATTTATTACTAGATTGTTTTACCTCACTCTTCTCTTCTGATCGATCTTGGATTTTGTTCTTTTGGAATCAGTTTCTCCTATTATCCCTGTAGAACTTCTTGTATTTGTTAGCTCTAGTTTCGAGTTTGTCAAGTCGTTCAACAATCATAGCATAATCCTTTAGAAGTTTGTCTTTTGAGAAAACTTTTTCATCAAAACTGGATTGTTCCTTTTCTGTTGAAATTGCCTTCAATGCTACCTCTTTCTCCTTCTTAGAGTTATATGTTTTCCTGCTAGAAGAAGAGTTAGTTCCATGAATTCATTTAATATCACACTCATTACATGCCAGAAGATTGAATAGTGCTTCTGTAGTGAGCCTGTTAAAATCTGGTCTCACTGAATGGACAACAGAGTAGATTTCCCAACTGGCTGGCAATGCCCGAACAACCTTGAGATTTTTCTCCCGTTAAGTATATTTATCTTTCTTCAAGGAAGAAACTTCCTATAAGATTCTCATGAATCTTATCTTCATCTCTTTTATGGTCTCGCCTTGTTGTATCTTAAATTCATCAAACTTGTTGCAAGCGATTGACAACTTATTCTCAATCATTTCTTCCGATCCAAGACTGAGATCACGTAGAGTATCCCACATTTTCTTAGTTGTACCAAGATCACATATCTTTGCCAACTATACTCCTTTGACTGTGCTTGATATCAGACCTTTAGCAAAGTCATCTAGGCTGGCTTCTCTTCTTTCTTCAGTAGTGTACTTCCTGGGATCTTTAAGTACTCGGTCGGTTGTAACAGTGGAATTAGGTCCAACGCTTACTACAATTTCTTCTTCATAGATTTATAGTGGACCTTCTTCGATTACCTTCCACATGAGACAGTGATGAACCTTCACTACTACAAATTTAAACATACACTACACTCCATACACTACGGTTGATATAAAAACCGTAGTGTATGTGCGTTTTTTTGGGAAAAGACTACGGTTATAAAATTAACCGTAGTGTATATTAACAATAGACTACGGTTTTTAAAAACCGTAGTGTATGTGCGTGCTTTTTTAATACATAGACTACGGTTTTTTAAAAACCGTAGTGTATGTGCGTGCTTTTTTAATACATAGACTACGGTTTTTCAAAACCGTAGTGTATGTTCGTGGTTTTTTAATACATAGACTACGGTTTTTAAAACCGTAGTGTATGTGCGTTCTTTTTTAATACATAGACTACGGTTTTTATTAACCGTAGTGTATGTTCGTGTATTTTTTAATACACTTCACTTTACTTTCCCCCAAAACCCAAACCCGCTAACCCTCATTTCAATTTTTTCCCCAATTTAATACACTTCACTTTGGCAAAATCTTCGCGACCTCGACTATGGCGAAATCTTCGCGACCGAAGGACTCCTCCGACGACTCCATGACGAGCTCCTCAGCTGAGGAGGAGACTGTCAAGGACCTGGTCAACGAAGAGGACGACGAGGAGGAGCTAGAGGCGGTGGCTCGCACCGCCGGAGATTCCGACGACGACGAGGATGCGCCGGCACCAGCCGCGGATGACGAGGACCTTGAGGTGTTTTATTTTGTTTGAATTGCTTGTGTTGCTTTTAATTTTATAGAAATCACAGAGAATGTTTTAAAAAAATTAATAACCCGCTATGTTCAAGGATTTGGTATTAGCTTGTCTGTTCCTGTTTAATTTGTAGAGTGGCGATGGAAGTGTACATATATGATATAAGAATGTGAAATCATATCATTTCCTAGTATGGAAAAGATGAAGCGGGATGCACCTCTAGATTACGCTGTTTTCCGGCTTTCGCCCAAGCACTCACGGTGAGAATTTTCTTCCTTTGAAAGTTATATCTTCTTATGAATCTAGTCAGAGTTCGTTTGCAATATTTGTAGTTGACTCTGGAGCTCGTCTTCCCCAGATGTGAATTGTTTATATCCAGTGGTGGGAGCACAGAGAAATTTACTTCAGGACTTCTTAGGCCATTTGTTACACATCTAAAGGTTGTCGAGGAACAAGTTGCCTCTGCTGCACAGTCTATTAAGCTTGACTGCGGACGAGATAAAAATGTTGAGGCGTGGTTCACGAAGGGAACTCTTGACAGGTATTGTCACTGCTTCAGCCTGTATTCGTTAAGAGTGTCCTCATGGATAATCTTTGGAAAAGAACACTTCTTTTTAGATTTGTGGCAGTGTGCTTGAGCTTTGCTTCTGTAGTTTGTGATGAGAGTAAGTTGTTTCGGCTGGCTTTTCCATATTATTGGCTTATCATAAATTGTTCTTGAATCTTATTAGCATTTAGCAATTTAAATATTTATCATTATCGTGTTCATGTCTTAGGCCTAATTAAACCGTCATTTTCTCTAGAAAACCATTTCAGCCTTCATCTAAAACACCATTTTCAGCAAAAATAGAACTGTTTATAGTCACACTGATTTTATGCAATTCTCTTTTGTTTTTGGTGAAATTTTGTGGAAAAGAGACTTTTTTGTTGGAGGTGAAGAAATCATTTAGAGATGTGGACAACATCCTCTATGACTGGTCTCATTCACCATCCTCAGATTACTGTGGGTGGAGAGGTGTCACCTGTGATAATGCCACTTTCAATGTGGTCAAACTGTGAGTTTCTTACTGTTGTATAATCTCTGAGGCCCATTAATTATATACTTTTTCTGATTTAACTTGGATTTTTTTATCTTGAATTTTGCTAGTTAAAAATTTGATCTTTAAATGCAGTAACATGTCGGGTTTGAACATTGAAGGTGAAATCTCACCTGTTCCTCATTATTTTGCTGATGGAGGTTTCATTTGTGCGTGTTAGGGATTTGTCTTACAACAATTTCAGTGGCACGATTCCGTTCAACATTGGATTTCTTCAAGTTGCTACCTTGTATATGTCTTCTCCTATCTTTCACTATATGAGAAGTAGTAATATTAGCACACCTTCAGTCATGAACAGAGATGTGATGATGATGATGATGCTTGTGTTCATGCCTGTATTAGGTCGTTGCAAGGTAACCAACTATCGGGGCAAATCCCATCAGTTATCGGCCTCATGCAAGCACTTACAGTGTTGTGAGTCTCTCTTTTTCGAGTTGCATGAAGAACATTCCATTTCTGAATGTTCTGTGATATTTAATATCTCTTCCTCGCCTTAGTCTCTCTAGAGATCTAAGTTGCAATATGCTGAGTGGAGAAATTCCACGGATTCTGGGAAATTTAACTTACACTGAGAAATTGTAAGTGTTTCTATTTCTTTTAGGCATGTTATTCAATCTTATCTATCATTGTTAGTACTTACTAAGCCCTATATTACATTTTCTCTTAAGTTATCTACATGGGAATAGGCTAACGGGGTCTATTCCTGCTGAGCTTGGAGATTTGTCGAAGCTCCATTATCTGTACGTTTCTTCCTACAATCCTAAATCACGAATTTCACGTGCAGCATACATTAATATTGTTAACCGCACTTGGTTTTCGACTATATTTAGGGAATTGAACGATAATCTTCTCACCGGCCTTATCCCGTCTGAACTTGGAAAGCTGACTGATTTATACGACCTGTATGGTTTCTTCGATAAGCATTCTCATACTAATACTTATCTCTCTGCATGGATTTAGTTATTGTAATCATGATATACAGTAATGTCGCCAACAACCTCTTGGAAGGGAACATACCAGAGAGCCTTAGCTCCTGCAAGAATCTGAATAGCCTGTGAGCATTTTGTCCTATCTTAATTTGATTTTTTTGTTAGTTGATTGCTTCTTCAGATATTTTAAGTTCTTTAGCTCGTGATGACAGCAATGCCCATGGAAATAAGTTGAACGGTACTATTCCTCGAGCATTTCAAAAGCTCGAAAGTATGACATATCTGTGAGTGATACGATACTTGTACCGTTGTACTGAGTTTGGCTTCAATCTTACTACTATGTTTTTCCTTAGTGTTTGGTAATTTTACTCTGTTACAAATTTGGTTAGGAACTTATCTTCCAACAATCTCAATGGCTCGATTCCAGTTTTTGAAGTCTGATCCACTTACAGTAACAGCAACAGATGAAGAGGAGGATGTTTGCCCCACTTGTTTCGAAGGTAAAATGGCTGGTTTTATTTAACAAACTTGTTTCTTCTTTCCATCTGTTGTCTTTCTTATTTCCTTTATTATTTGTTTTCTCTTACGATATATCACACAGAGTATGATTCAGAGAATCCTAAAATAATGACCAAGTGTAACCATCACTTTCATCTTTCATGCATATTCGAGTGGATGGAAAGAAGCGAGACGTGCCCTATCAGAATAGACACATATGGTGGATTGATGCAGTTAGATTTTGCGTAGTTAACATGCAACTTCAGTTTCGTATTTTGGATATTTAGCATGTACATTGCTAACTTTGTAAAGAAAATGGATATAAACAAATTGTTGGGATGACAACATTTTGTAATGTAATTATTGATGTATTTTAATTTAATGAAATCTCGTAATTTTGTGATGACAACTTCAGGTGTGTATGTATGTGTGTGTGTATATATATATATATATAAACAGGTGTGGTATACGAAACTGTAGTGTAGCTAGTTCATATTGAAGCATACACTATGGTTTTTGATAAAACGGTAGTCTATAATAAATTTTACACTACAGTTTTGTTCAAAGCCGTAGTCTATACTAAATCATAGACTACAGTTTTGTTAAAAACCGTAGTCTATAATAACATTTACACTACAGTTTTGTTCAAAACCGTAGTCTATACTAAATCATAGACTACAATTTTGTTAAAAACCGTAGTCTATAATAACCTTTACACTACGGTTTTTGAGAAAACCGTAGTCTATAATAACTTTTACACTACGATTTTTTAGAAAACTGTAGTCTATGTTATATCAAACACTACGGTTTTCTTGAAAACCGTAGTCTATTGCTTATCAAACACTACAGTTTTTTCAATAAACTGTAGTCTATACATAAACATATACTACGCTGACATGAAAAACCGTAGTGTATAGTTATACATACACTACAGTTGAATGCTAAACTGTAGTAATTGACATGAATACACTACAGTTTTTCTTAATAGACTACGGTTTTTAACCGTAGTCTATTCTCAACAACGGTTTTCAAACCGTAGTGTATACTAACAAGTATACACTACGGTAGTATAGACTACGGTCAAAAGGGTCATAGACTACGGTTTAAAACCGTAGTCTATGAGCTTTTTTCTACTAGTGCTTGAGGCACATTTTGATTCTGAAGCTCCCTTCATTGTAACCTTGGATAGAGAAATCTTCACAAGCCCTAACAATAGAAGCTTCCATGATAGCAGATAGTATGCAGATGAATGAAAAACAGGTTTTCCTAAATCTATTCAAGTTGACCATAAAGGAATTAACCTTGTGAAACAGAAACAGTGGTCGGTTGAACCACTGCTCTGATACCACTTGCTGGTCCCGACAGAGTAAGGTTTGGTGTATGTGGGGGGGGGGGGGGGGGGGAGACACCAAATGCCAACTTTTCTAGTTTACTTGACAATTAAGTCCAAGAGTTAAAAACCCTTCTTATAACAAGAAATGACTTTTAGGTTGACTAGAACAGGTTCTCTTAGTAGAACATGATCTGGTCCAAAGAAACTATTGCGTGAGTTGTTCTGAAAGAGTTAAACTTTGTAAGAGGTTTCTGTTCAACTGAACTGTGTGAAAAAATAATACCCTGGTGAAAAATTTATTACTTCCTAATTGATATATAATTTCACATTTATTAAAATTATAATAATAATAATAATAATAATAATAATAATAATAATAATAATAAAGTTACAAAAAAATATAAACGATTAAATTAATAAACGGGTGGACAATGCTTTAAAGCCGGCCATACAAGAATCCACCCATTTTTATTTTATGGTTGTGTTTTCTTTGATGGATAATATTATTCCTCATTTGAGTGGATTAAGGAGAAAAATAGTGATGAATTTATAATTTAGATGGGAGGGATGGATAAAATGGAATAAATTTAAAGAGTAATTATATTCTTATCCCACATTTTCAAGAGATAAATTTATCACTCAAAGAGAACATAGTCTATGAATAAATACACGACGAGGAACTAAGTTGACAATGATTTATTTATTAATGTTAATTGTAAAATATCATGATATTAATAAATGTAATACAAAATAGTTACGTGGGGGATGGGATGGTATTGGTAATTAAGGGGGTGTTTGGTAATCTTATAAGCTCCTTAAACGAGTTTATAAGTTATTTAAGAGTTTATAAGTTTATTTAAAGTGTTTGGTAAATTAAACTATTTGAGAGCTTATAAGTTGTAAAAATAAGCTCTTGAAGCTTGTAAACTATTAAAAAATAAGTAACTCTATCTCAACTTATTTCCCCAACTTATAAGTTATTGGAATAGCTTATAAGCTCCTAAAATTTATGAATTCTTTAAAATAAATTTAGCCAAACACCTATAATTACTTTAAAATAAATTTAGCCAAACACCTATAATTACATCTATAATTTTCTAGAAGTGGCGTAAGTACTCATTCTAATTATTTAATCTAATTATAATTATATACCTAATCATTTGATGTCATATAAAGTTGCATAGTAATACGTGATAATTAAAATTTAGAATTTTTAGTTATATAAGATATATATATATATATACACACACTAAATCATAAATTATTAATTACGACTTTTCTAATAGAAATGTTTGGGATCGAGATTGTACCTGTTTATTGCTTATAACTTGCATGCATGCAAAACCTTTTGAAATGTCATACTATTGTTTTTTTTCTTGAAGCTCATAGCATCAAATTACTCTTATTAGCATGTAACAAGATGATAATGAATCCGTAACGGTCATGCAAAGTTTTATATGTCGGTAGAATTGAAGTCGGAATCACTAACACAAACTTTATTACTCAACTAAAACTCATAAAGTCATAAACAAAAGCTACACTCTGTAAACTGCCAAACACCATACAGTATCAAACAAAGCTAACCTCTCCAAATATACACAAAACTCTTTCCATATTCAAACCTTCATTACGTCTCACCCACAACATATACATAATCAACACAAAATCCCCATTGCCATACTTCTTCCAAGGGACCAGAAGCTCGAGAGTAATCGAGCTTAGAGGTCATAAGGAGGAGGAGGGCTCCTTGGTCCGACTCCGCTAGCCTTCTCGAAAGAGAAGGACCCCGAACCCCGCCTGAACCTGAAAGCTTCCCTTCCTCCTGATAAGGGTTCATTATACATACATTAGGGCAATAGCTAAAGGGTGTGGCAATATTTTATTTAAATCTAATAAGTTGGGAAAAGTATATATAAAATAATGTCTTGTGTTGAATTAGTACACGAGTAATATATATATAGTATGTATATATATATATATGTATACTAAATTTTAAATTATAGAATAATATCATATTAGAGTGATATATATATATATACATATATATTACATATTAAATTATTAATTATGATAAGTCAAATTATCTTATTAAAACAAGATAAAATATTAAATGACTACGCAATGGATGCTACGAATTAAAAGAAATGCTATCCAAATGTAAGTGGAAATTATTGATTCAAAAATACATAGTAGTACTCATCACACTCAGTTTGTTACGTTTTCCTATCTCACTCAGTTTGTTACATTTTTTTTTAAAATAATTTTATTACTCATACAAGTTTAAATAATATTATTTTCGTCCCATTAAACATGATACAATTTTCTTATTGGAACGTCCCATAAATAATGATACATTCCAAAAAATAGTAGAAATTAAAAGTGTGGATCATACCATATTTATAACTCTTACACTATTTTATACTCTCTCTTAATAATTATGTCCAAAAATTTTATGTTATCCTTATTGGGACAGTGATTATATATTTTTATCACAATTTATACTATTTTTAAACTCTTCCGAAATTTGGGGGTTAAGAGCAAATGTAAGGATTAGACGGATGAGTATTTATTCAGCAATAAAACATTCCCACAAAATGTCACTCTCTTGAAGACTCCACTCACAGTGAAGTCAAAATAATTGTACCTAACTCAACCTTACCAACACTTTGGCCCCACCCAATCAAAATAAGACCACGTCACCCCTTCTCAGATTCTCAAATGACTTATTTATCCTTACTACATTCCAACGATTCTTCTCGAAAGGGCTAATTAGTAACAAAATAAATAGAGAGAGAGAGTTGAATCGGGCAACTTACCGCCAAACGGGGATGTCGGCGGAGTGGCGGCGGCAGGAGATACCGGCGGCGAGTCTTTTTGCATCGCCTGCGGCGGCTTAAGGATCATTATACTCCTCGTCACTCTCGTTGCATCGTCCGCCCCCTCTTCTCCCATCGATCTTATGTTGCTTTCAACTTCTGACTCAACACAAAACGCCAGAGACATTAATTAAAGGAAAACAAAGCGATCAAATGAAGTATTCTCAACTCAATTACTAATTAAAGCCAATTATTTCCTTCCTAATTACATAAATTGATAAACTATTCACCAAAAAGTATCGAAGAGCTAGAAAAGAGAGCTTCGGAACTGAAGAAAGCACCGTACACACACACACACACACATACACATATATATATATATATGCGTATTTCTTCATCACTAATAGATGTTCATTTATCGCGCAAACTTAATCAAAATCGAATTAGAAGATTAATTAAACCGATCAGATCATATTTGCACATATTATTAGAATGAGAGCATCAAAGGACTGAACAAACTCTCGGCGCAGGATAGCAAGAGATTGTACCCTTGCCGGAGTTCGATCGGAAGCTAAAAGTGGAGTGTTTTCTGAGTTTCCCGAGGCCGGTTTCCGGCAAGGGACCGGCGACGGTGTCATCCCATAGGTGGTCAAGCAACCCCATGGTTGGAAGGCGCAGGTTAGCTATTACAGCAAGCTATCGAGTCAGTGAGGTTTCGGGCGGCTTCCGAAAATGCAGGTAAAGACGCAGTTATTTAAACTGGTGAAGGCGTTAAAGGTCGAGCAGGTATTTTGGATTGAGATGAGAGAGGGGCCGTTGGATCAGATCTGGATGTAGGGTGCAAGATCAGCAATTGATGAGAGGCACGTGAGAGTAGATAAGATCGATGAGGGAAGTAAAGCGCCTTATGCTAGGCGTCAACGTGGCGTGATACGATGTGCTGCCGTGGAGTATGTCACGTGAGCTTGTTACTGAATTTGAAGATATTTAAGTTAAGGGTGATAATTGCATCCCGAATAGATGTAAATAGGGTTGAACAAACCGTTTCCGGTTCTCGGTTCCGATTCCTATGAAATCGTCGGTTATTTTGTAATTGAGAATCGAATTTTGCGGTTTCGATACTTAAATTGATTAATAGTTCTTTTGATATTTCGGATATTAGTTCTACTCGCTCGATTTTGGGTAGAATCAAAAGAACCAATCAATTAACATTTCAATTTTAATTTTTAATTCAACAATCTTATAATTTCTAAATTTTTATCACACATGTCAAATGTGACAAATTAATGAAAAATGTATAATTATATTAACTAATTATTTTTTTTAATTATGTGTGACTAATTATTTACACCTTAATATATGTAGGTAAAATTTTCTAATAATTTTCCATGTAAACAAATTAAATTTTAAAATAAAATTATTAAAAATATATTGACAAATAATTTAGTTTCAAAAAATAAATGTTGCTAAAATATTTTAGTCACACAATAGTACAACAAAAATTTTAAAATTGTCCAAGTCGTTTACGTGCACATATTTATTTTATGCGTGTGTTGTGTGACTATATGCTCACACATTATTTTATGTGACTAATTATGTGTGGGTGTTTAATTTCTTGCAGTGAATTTTATTCAAGATCATGTATTCAAACACACTTAGGTAGTATTTACTTTGATTGATGAATAAAAATAATTTATATTAATCTATTATTTATTTTAATAAATAAATAATGACTTTTTGAATTTTAAAATAATTTAATAATCATATTCTTTAAATAGTCAAATCTTATATTTTATAAACATAGCTTATCAACTCTAACTAAAGGCTACCTTAAACCCATATACTAATTATTACGTAATACATAACACATACTCGTATATATGTTTCTTATCTGCACAGCACAATGAAACTTATAAAGTTACTGTTTTGTTTTGTGTATATCCCATGACAATATATATACAAAGGAAATGGGAACAAACAAAAGCCCATAAAGAAAATGTAAAAAGACCAAAAGAGCAGAAGCGAAAGAAAGATGGAATTAAAATCCTTGTAAGCACTGACGCCGTGGCTTATTTAAAGTACAAACACACATGGACCTACCCAAGAATTAATGCAGTGAACTTTGGTGATCTGATTCAAATCTAAAGGAGATAAAAGCCAATGATATGTAGATCAATTTTACCTGCTGCAAGAATATTCACACACCTCCACCCACACACATGTTGTGTTGTGTTGTGTATATCTAGTTGCAGAATATGATCATGTTACACTAGTAACATCATCCTCCAAGTTATTTGGACCTCCATTTGTACTTGTATCACATAAAGTATTCTGTCAGCTACCATGATAAAGAAACTCCAGAGAGGTGTGAAACCCTTGTTGGAGAAGGAGAACACGTGCAAGTGCAAGTGCAGTCATACTACATGCTGTGCACGTGCCCTGCTTCTCCAGCGGGAGTTACTCACCCTTTACAAAATAGAAACACCAATTGTTGTTACCTAGAACTACCACTTCTTCACTGCAAAATGAGCACATATATATATTTATAAGGGGAGAAAAAGAGAGGGAGTAGATCTAGTAAGAGAAGAAAAAAGAAATGAAACAAATTAGGAAGCATGCATTGGAGTATTGGAGTGGGCATTCATTAAAGACAACCCAGCTAGCTCAGTCATCATGGAAGGAAAAGAAAGGGAAAACAAGTGTCCATATTTTCTTTTTTATACGTTCCACTAAAAGTGACAATTTTAACTAAAAAGAAAATGTTTTACCTTTAAAATAATAGATCACTCCAACTTTATTCAAATATAACATTTTATTTTATTAATCTCTGTGCCGACTCCCTTGTGGCCGTTTTTAGCGGGACAGAGAGAGTAGTAAATATTGATTAAATGTTCCCTATATATTTAATAATAGAAATTGATATTTGTAGGTGAGGTGAGGTGAGATGAGGTGTGCAAATCTAAAGAAAAAGAACACAAGTGTTTGCGTTTTTATTTGATTTGGCCCATGCAATTTTCAAACACACTTGATATCTACATTTTCCTTCATTTTCACGTTTCTCTCTTACATTTTCTTTGTATATAGGAAAAAATTTATTGCAGAGAGTGTGAGTTGAGACTTGAGATAGGGTGGGGAAGGAGGCAAACAATGGATCGGAAAAGAAATAAAGGCCCCCTTTATTTTGCATGTGATGAGACACTCACTACTTTCTTTTCATTTAATATTTTATTGAGATTTATTGTTTCACGTATACATATCTAAGATTTTACCTCTACTACCCTACTTTATCCAACGTCATCGTCTATTTTGGGATTGATATCACATGTCATATAATTAAATAATAAAATTTTCAACAAAAGTAACCAATCTATTAATTAATTTATTTATAGTAAATATATGAAATAGCAAAATAATATTTTAAAAGATAAATAATAATCACTAATATAATAATATTTAAATTTTATTCATTTATATCTTTCTTGTACTAAAATAGTACTCTTAGAATTATTTTTTATGTACGAATAATTTTAAATCATATTATTTATAAGTGATATTCAGTTTTAATAAAATGTACGTACATATAAATGGTATGAATGTTATAAATTGACTAATATTCGTACATTTCATACATTTTGTATCATTTGTACAATTAAATTTAAGTACAAGCGTATTTGTGATCATTCACGTTCAAAATTGTTATAATTTAAATATTGTTATATTGATGCTTGATACTATCTCTGTCCCATTATTATTAGCCTCAAAATTCAATAAAACACTCACAGTTTTAGTCAAATGGGGCCAAAACACTAGGACAGAGGGAGTATTTATCTTCTACAATTTTATTTGACTATTTTGTATAACTAACACTTAATTAATTACCGAAAATTTAAAATTTAATTAATATATTAAAATATAGTTTTAACAACTTTTTCGACTAATTTTTAAACGTTGTTATTTATGCAATTTAACTGACAACAACGAAAATGCACACCCGCCCGTGGTGGGTGGAGTTAATATGCTCGCGAATGATATGGTATACCTCGTAAATAATTATTAAATTTTTAATAAAAAACTAGAATTTATTCATTAATGTATAACTTAATACTCACTCTATGAAAATAAAGGAATGATCATGGAGCGTCTAGAAGGAGCGAGAGATGATAAGAAGGTGAAGGAAGGAATGAGTCTGGAAGAAGTAAGAAAGAACGAAGAAGCGGCTGGAAAGTTGAAGAAGGAAAAAGAAAGGGTGTAGCTGTTAGCTAGTTATGCCACGTAGGATTGGGTTGTTATATTATTATACATATATATATATATATGTATATAAATAAGTGTATCACTGTAGCATGCATTCCATGCAAGATATTTTTTACAGTTTCATAATGAGAGTTTCATTACACTTTTCTTTCGATATTACTTCATGATTTCATGCTTTGTTTAAATCTTCTTATGGTATCAAGAGCATAACTACTCTTCCGCTTCGTCTCACTTCAAATCATGGCGAGGAACAATCAGAAAAAGGAGAATTCATTTCAAGAGGGGATACTTCTTCTCCTCTCTATCTCCACCCTAGTGACAATCCAGACGTATTACTTGTCACTGAGCTTCTATGTGAATCGAACTACATTAACTGGAGTAGATCAAAGTCCGCGGCAGGCAAATAACAAATGATGATTATTGATGGATCGTTCGTCAAATTGAAGATTGGAGATTGGGGTTCCAAGTTATGGTGCGTGGTTGAGATACAACATTATGATTGTGTCTTGGATTAGAAACTCTACTGTGTCTCAAATCAGGCCAGTCTCCTCTATATAGATTCAGCCGTTCAGATTTGGAATGATCTTAGAGAGCGATTCTCGATTGGAAACGTTGCTAGGATTTTTCAATTGAAGCAGCAACTGTTCCAATTCTCTTAAGGATCATCTAATGTAAGCGACTATTACACTAAGATGAGGATCGTATGGGATGAGTTTACAAATTTTCTACCTCCATCCTGGTGTGATGTGGTGATTGCAGTTGTAATAGCTCACGCAAGTGGAATCGTTATCAGCAACAAGACTTTGTTCTTCATTTTCTTATGGGATTAAATGATTCATATGCGCAAATAAGATCTCAGATACTGCAAATTGATCTTATACCTTCATTTTCGAAGGTTTTCTCTCTTGTTTTGTAGGAAGAACGACAGAGATATACTGGTGGAGGTTTTCAATCTATGAACACACAAAGTACTAGTGAACCTACGGGCTTGATTTTGAATGTTGCCCAAGGCAATGGTTCTAAGTTTCATAAAGGCAAAGAGAAGATGGTATGCACCCATTGTGGACGGTTGAATCATACTATAGACAAGTGTTTTTAGTTACACGGGTATCCACAGGGGTTTGGAATAGGCCGGGGGCTCAATACCAATTATGATCATCAAAAGTCTATGCACAATGTCACTAAGGATACTCTTTCCTCTACCAACTTTACTCACTTCACTAACTCTATGTCTTGCCTCTCTTTTGATCAGTAGCAACTCATGAACCTATTGAAATCTCAGATGCAGGTTCAACAACACAATGATTCTGGAGTGTCTGTTGCTCCAGTTCATGACACTTTATCCACATAACCTTCAACTTCTTTATATAAACTATCCTTTAGCACTTGGCTTATAGATACTGGTGCTACACACAATGTATGTTGTTCATTGAGCTTGTTTTCCAGTTCTATTGTTGTGAGCAATACATATGTAAGTCTGCCAAATCAGCAAAAAGTTCTTATCACTCGAGTTGGCACTGTGATCATATCTCCTACTATAACTCTCACTTTTGTGCTTTATGTTCCTCACTTTTGTGCTTTATGTTCCTTACTGTGATCACAGGGGTGCAGATTGGGAAGGGTAACCTCATAGGAAACCTCTACATTTTTCAAGTGTCGCCTATACTTTGTAATAGTGTTGGAAATACATCTTTAAACCTATGGCATGAGCATTTAGGCCATCCTTCACATGACAAACTGCAATGCTTTACATTACTCAATTAATAATAATAAAACCGTTTGTTAAGTCTGTCCTTTGGCTAAGCAAAAGCGCTTGTGTTTTCCTCTTTCTGCATCACATGCTTTGAATGCTTTTGATCTTATTCACTGTGATATATGAGATCCTTTCATTATTCCTACCATCTGTGGACACAAATACTTTCTTACCATTGTACATGATCACTCACGTTTGGTATGGGCATATCTTCTATCCATGAAATCTGAAGTATCTACTATTTTGCCTTGTTTCGTCAATCAAATCCTAACTCAATTTCATACTAAGATCAAAACCAGAAGATGTGATAATGGAGGTGAATTTCATCTGCCAGATTTGTACAATTCTTTTGGTACACTAGTTCAACATTCATGTGTTTCTACACCCCAACAAAATGTTCGAGTTGAGACGAAGCTTATTCTTTCAGCCACATATAATTATAGAGTACTGGGGTGATTGTATCATAACTACATCTTATCTCATTAATAGAACTCCATCTAGTGTTCTTCATCTAAAACACTTAACTCCTTTTGAAGCCTTGTTTCATAAACAACCTACTTATTCTCATCTAAAGGTCTCTGGTTGTTTGTGCTTTGCCTCTACACTTTCTGTAGCTCGTTCGAAGTTTGATGCTAGTGCTGTTCGTTGTGCCTTTCTAGGATATCCCTCTGGATACAAAGGGTACAAACTCTTGGATTTAAACACTAATACTATATTCATTAGAAGAGATGTTGTCTTTCATGAAACCATTTTTTCTTTCTCTCAGAAGCCTACTGTGGAATTCTAACATAATCTGCCTATATCCACCTCTTTTCCTTTTGAGTCACCCACACATACTGATGAACCCACTCCAGCACCTGCTTCTTCCCCCCATCACATTCAAACTAAAGTTGGTCGTTGCTCAAAACCTCATACTTCTCTTCAAGATTATTTTTGTGGCTCAGTTCACACCACATGTTCATATCCTCTCCACAAATATATCACTTACCAGTCCCTATTTCCCTCATATTATGCATTTATTGCATCCATTACCTCCATTCCTGAGCCTAATTCTTATTCCCAAGCATCCATGTATCCTGAGTGGCAGGCTGCAATGAAGGCTGAACTTGATGCCTTACGATTGAATCATACTTGGGATATTGTTCCTTTACCTGCAGGCAAGACTCCCATTGGTTGTAAGTGGATGTTTAAGATGAAGTTTCTATCTGATGGCACTGTGGAAAGGTATAAGGCAAGGTTTGTTGCAAGGGGTATACACAAAAAGAATGTGTGGATTATCTTAAGACGTTTTCACTAGTTGCTAAGCTTGTTTCTTTAAAGCTTCCTCTTGCTGTAGCAGTTGCACGTAAGTGGTCTTTGTTTCATTTAGATATCAACAATGCTTTCCTTTATAGCCATCTGAAGGAAGATATCTATATGGACTTACCACAAGGCTTGACAAGTCAGGGGGAGTATTCTGGGATGGTGTGCAAGTTAAAAAGGTCTCTCTATGGGTATCTTGCTTTTACTCAAACACTTAGAGGCTTTTGGTTTAAAGCAATCAGCTGGTGATCATTCCTTTTACTATAAGAAGACTAACAACTCTTACATTGGCTTGATAGTTTATGTCGATGACATACTCATTACAAGCAGTGATGAAAGCATGGTAGAAGATTTTAAGAGCTATCTGGCAACCACTTCAAGTACAAGGATTTGGAAAACCCTAAATATTTCTTAGGGTTGGAAATTTGTAGAAATGAAACTGGTATTTCCGTTTGTCAAAAGAAATATGAACTTCATTTGCTCAATGATATAGGAATGAAGGGATGCAAACCACAATCAACACCTTTGGATGCTAAGTTGAAGATAAGGCAAGAAGGGTCGAAACCACTGCAAAATCCAAAGTAACACAGGCAGTTGATAGGGCGTTTACTATATCTTTGCATAATGAGACCCGACCTCACATATTCTGTGCATAAGTTGAGTCAATATCTAGCTAATTCTAGTTGTGATCATATGGCTGCAGCTCAGAGAATATTGAAGTATATAAAGGGAACTATAGGGAAAGGTTTGTTCTTTCCATCTTCTTCTACATTGGAGATGAGCATCTTCTCGGATGCAGACTAGGGAGCATGCATTGATACAAGGAGGTCCATCACAGGATTTTGCTTATTCGTAGGATCTTTTTTGATCTCATGGTGTTCAAAGAAGCAAAACACGGTCTCTAGGTCGTCTGCAAAAGCTGAATATCGTGCTATGACACAATCAGCTTGTGAAGTGACATGGATTGATGTTTTCTTGAATGATTTAGGTGTTGAAAGAAAGAAGCTAGTACCTTTATTTTGCGACAAAAAAACAACTGTCTATCTTACATCGAATACTTTCCATGAGAGAACAAATCATATTTTGATAGATTGCCACTCGGTGCGTGAGAAGTATGCTTAAGGACTGGTTAAGCCATTACACATCAAATGTGAGTATCAATTGGCTGATATCTTTACAAAGTTGTTGTGTGCACCATCGTTTCAAAGGATATTGGACAAGATGAGATTTTGAGGGATCTATTCCCATCTTGAGGGGGAGTATGAAAATAAAGGAATGATCATGGCACGTCTAGAAGGAGCGAGAGATGATAAGAAGGTGAAGGAAGGAATGAGTCTGAAGAAGCAAGAAAAAACGTAGAAGCGGCTGGAAAGTTGAAGCAGGAAAAAGAAAGGGTGTAGCTGTTTGTCAGTTATGCCACGTAGGATTGGGTTGTTAGGTTGTTAGATGTATATAAATAAGTGTATCACTGTAGCATGCATTCCATGCAAGATATATTTTATAGTTTGATAATGAGAGCTTCACTACACTTATTGAATGAGTCTGGAAGAAGCAAGAAAAAACGTAGAAGCGGCTGGAAAGTTGAAGAAGGAAAAAGAAAGGGTGTAGCTATTAGTTAGTTATGCCACGTATTATTAGGTTGTTAGGTTGTGTCTTGTTTTAGGTCTAGATCAAATTATTTTCCTTTGTTTGTGTGTGTTTTGTGTCTGGGATGACACGAGTCTGGGTTGGCAGGATACATGTCAAGGTTGCATGTCATCTCAAGAAAGAAGCATGTTTACACACGGAGCATCTTGGACAATCAGAATCTCAAGGCAAGGTACCGCTAGAGATCACGTTGCAACCGCTGGGGGCAAGAGAAGCACATTGGCCAAGACAAGGAGGAAGAATGAAGCAGTCGGGAGCGCTGAAGATGACGGGCAAGACGCTGGGTTGTGCGGCGGATTTTTTTCCTTCCGCGAAAAAGGGAAAAGATCTCCCTTTCCTTCCACAAAATATTTGAAGGATTTGAAGTATCTCCTTCTACGTGGAAGATCTAACCAGAAAGGAAAGTTCGCCGTAAACCCTAGCCACCACTACCACGAAGCCCAAACCCATAAAGAACTATAAATACCCAAGCTATGAATTAGAAAGATATGCATTGAAAGGGGATGGACGACGCCCAACTATTCTCATCCTTTGTCTAGGCTTTATTTTAATGAGTGTTGGGGAGGAAGAAACAAGTCCAACGGGCAAACACTTTATTTAAATTTTGTTCATGCTGTTGGCCTTGCCAAGGGTTGGTCCTGGCAAGAGGATCTTTTGGTAACACTTTATTTTTGTATTTTCATACGAGTATGCTTTTGTTTGTTTACTTTGTGTTCTTTACTTTTCGTATGAGTAGCTAGGTTTATTAAACTTGGCTTGGGAAAGATGAACTAAGTCCAAACTTATAACGTCTTGAGAGGTCTAATTGTACGTATAGTTGTATTGGCATGTTCCTAAACTGCTGGATCTGAATCCTATACAACTTGATCAAGCCAACGGTGTTTTCTGGCCAGTAGCAGTCTTGGGCAAGATTAGGTTACAACTGCGAGCTGGAAACTCCAAGTGTTAGCGACTCCCCACTTGCCATCCAAAGGGATTAGCGCGGTGATGTAGGTGGGAACGCCATGGGACGGGCGTCTGAGATGGTGTGCTCATGGTTGCGGTGTCCCGCTAATACCTATTTGGGTATACTGGAGTAGGCTTGGTCCAGGAGCAATCTTGGGCAAGGGGGATAGGGGAGTGAGTAACCCTTACCATCTGGGCTGAAAAGGTATGCTGGGCGAGGCTTAGGTGGCTACGTGACGATTAAACAGGGGGTTGCCTGAGTGATACATTTGGGTGGTAGGAGTAAAACCTCATTCTTACGTTCATCTTTAACCAATGACATGCTAGTACAACGAACAACTTTGCACCAATAATCGAGACATAAGTCAATACTCAAGGATTCTAACCCAAGTCAAGTTGCTTTCTTATTTGACTATCTTAGTGTTTTCTTTTCAGTTATTTATATTCCAGCACTTCAATTTCTGTTTGATTACAACTTCTTGCCCAAGGCAAGACCCGACTCAAAATCCAAAATTGTGACATCGAGAGAGGAATCCAAAACGTCCCTATGGGATTGACTCTGTACTTGCCACTAGCGGAAACTAGTGAAGAGTGTAGGTTTATAAATTTATCTTGACCGGAGTGATAATGACTTTGCTCCGTCAGATTGGCGCCGTTGCCGGGGAGTTGCACCTTCCAGAATTTCTCTCTCATATTGACTCAGGTCTTGTCCACGGTGTATGCTTCGACCCAATCTTGAAGGACAACTCGGAGACATTTGGTTTGATCCAAAGACCGAGAGAAACGCCAGGATAAGGAGAGACATACTAAGGAGACAAACACAGCTAGAGTGAGAAGCCCGTCAAGCAGCAAGAATGGAGGAAGAAAACGGAGAAATCAACAATGAGAACAATGGGGATGCACTTCCAGAGCAGACACTCAGGGAGTTGATGTTCCAAAACAATAACAATTTGAAACCCTTAGGCATCACATTGCCCGTGATAGCAGACAACTGCGAACTAAGGCACTCTTTCATCCAGATCTTGTCCAAGTTTAGTGACTTGTCAGGAGAGGATCCACAAAGGCATCTTCAAAGCTTTAAGATGGCTTGTGGAGCTGTTGGTCCAGAAAGAGCAAGGTTTGGTGTATGGGGGGGGGGGGAAGACACCAAATACAAACATTTCAGTTTACTGGACAATTTAACTAGAGAGATTAAGCTTTCTCGAAAGGAGATTGCTAAGTTTGACAGACCAAATCGCTAACCAGGTTAACTACCAGGTCGCTAGTAATTTGTCCAGATAGAGTCTCTCTGGTGAATTACGTTGGGCAGATAGCAAGAGTGATCTTGTTATCCAACTGAGTATAGTGTGCGGAATATGGTGGATACAGTGTGTTGGTCTTATTAGAAAACCTTGATAAAACTCAGCCAAATATATTAAGAGATTAATTAAATCAATGCAAGCTTGAATGCAAGTGCTTGGTTAGTGAATAAACAAATGAAAGTGAATGCGTAAAATAAATAACACAATTGTTTCGACATGGTTCAGGAAACCCCCTACGTCCACGGTCCAATCAAAACTAGATCGGATATCCACTACTTAGGATACTCTCTTCTTTATACTTACTGAGAATGAGCCACAAGTTCCAGTCAAAACTAGAAAGAAACTTGTGCACGTATATGGGTCATGTCCCTTACAACTTGCAGATAAATCTGCTACAAAATACCTTCACTTTAATCCACTAGAAAACTACTAGCTAGCGAAGATATCTCCTTCCTTCTTCTCGATAAGACATAATTGAATCGAGATTGGTGTGATTTCGATCACGAACGGCTTGAACAAAATCTGGATTGTGAAATCTCCTCGTTGAATGCTTCAATGGTAGAGTAGATTTCTTGACAGAGTTTCTGCTTGTAAGTTTGCACGTAAGATCGTCAGTTCATCATTACTCCTCCTGATTTTGTTTGAAGCTTTTGTAGGTACAGAATTTTAAATTATGGTCGTTGTAGTTGATTGACATGTAATAAATGTTGATTGTCAATCAAAGATATGAATCTCTGATTTGATCCTCTTGCCTTGTAGGAATGTTTGACTGAATCTCTCTGATTTATGGAAAACAGATAGCTTGATTGATCTATTTCCTTTCTTTGAGCTGCGATTGATTCACCTTCATTCTTGATCTTTGATTTGATTATCTTTCTATCTTCGTAAGATCTGATGGTGTGGCATGAAGGATATGATTCATTCTAAGTACATCAGGTGACACATTGTATACCAGATGACTTAGACAAATATCTAATGACTAGGTAGAAACTATCAGATGACTTATTACATATCTGAAGTTTTACTAAGTCTCTATCGAGGTGATCTGTAAGGGACAGGTTCACTCTTCCAGACTGGTCTGGTCAACCAGATCAGGTCCACTGCCAACAAGGTGATCTGGTCCAAACTTGCTCCAAAAGATGGTGACAATGATTGGGTGAAATCAGATTTGGTCCAGATTGAGTGACTGTCATCAGGTGGTCTGCTTGCTTTCAGGTGAGCTGGTCTGCTTCAAATATCCAGAAGACTATCTAACCAGATGACTTCCTATAGGACATAATACTTATTGTATTTGAGTCCTTTACAATATGGTCATCAACTAACTTGGTTTTAATAAAAACAGACTTGCTCTCTATCAGGTTCACTTGATAGCGTAGTGATCTGTTACATATTGAGTCTAAGTGCGATAGCGAAAAATAAATCTAAGTGTGTTTCGAAAGAACATCATCAAAACTAAATTTTGTGAGGGGTTCCCAACAATTTTCCCCTTTTTGATGATGTCGAAACTACACTTTACAAAATAACCCTAAGTAAGGCAATAAAAAGCTTTCTTCCCCTTTTTTGATGATGTCGAAACCACACTTTACAAAATAACCCTAAGTAAGGCAATAAAAAGCTATCTGGTTTAAATTACCAGAAGGCTTAGGTTTCGTTATAATTTATAACGAATGAAAACAATAAATTGAGTTTTTGACAACAAGTGATTGTCATCAGATAACCCCTTAAATATATATATTGGATAAAGTTCAGAACGGGTTACAAAATAGTCTAGAGTATAAAAGATAGAGTACAACAGATAGAGAAAATATGAGAATTTTAACTGAACCATCTTCTACCCTTAGTTTGCTTTCCCTCCTTTATCTTCTTTTTCTAAGCGTGAGAAGTCATCTGAACACTTTCATAGATACCATCTCTGATCCTTGCGTAGTTAGGATCATGGTTGTCGATCTTGTATCCCTTGACCTTAACAATCATGTTAATGCAATTTAGAATGTAGGTCTTGTCTTGCATAGTGCTCCCTGGAATTAGAGGGCACTCCATGTATTCCTTGTCTGGCGCCTTGATCTGTACTTTCGCTCCTTGAGCTGCTGTTCTGATCCTTTGTACTGCCTCATTCTTCTTGTAATTATCCAAATACCTTTGGAAATCTTCATCAATAGGTTTCTCTGAGTAGGCAGGCTCCTTCAAAAAGTATCGTTGAAGAATAAAACCAGTCTTGATTAGTTCTCATTCTCTTTGATCTCCTTCTGCTACCAAAGGATCTGTGGGTGTTTTCTTTTGTAGGAATAAAGACTAAGATTCGAATGATTTCTTCTTCTTCTGTGCTGTCGACTAGGCTGGTGGTGATTGTGGATCTTCTCTTGGTGGCGAGAAGGGGGTTTGGTAAGCCTTCTCCCTTTCGGTTCTCTCTGCTTCTCTCTGCTCTCTGATAGCTTTGTCCTTGTAATATTGTGCCCTGAAAAGTGGGTCACAAGCTTGATCTGGGTTGACTCCCTAAAGTAATAGTTCAGCAACTTATGCACTCTCATCTTCTGTTACAGGCATCTTGTCTTTGTCTTGCTGTTGTTGTTGTTGTTGTTCTGGTTGAAGAGTGGGATTTGGTCTGGGTGGGATTTGGTCTGGGTGGAGAGTGATGTCATTTCTCTGGTTGTTTCTGTACTAGCTCCTTCCCTTTTCCTCCTTTTCCATCCTTCTCACCTCTTTTACCTCCTTTATCAGATCTTCTTTCTCCTTTTTCGACATCATCAAATATAGACTTGATGAGTGTATGAAGAGAGTCGATCTCGATCTGCATTTCCTCTTATTTCTTCTCAGCATCTGCTTTGTAATTGAGCAAGAACGTGATGTTCTGATTTGCACTTTGGGCATACAAGACAGATTACAAGACTAACTTCAGAATGTCTCCATACCGTATGGTATATTGCAAGTTGTGCCATTTACCTGTCGAGATGGAGCACAATGTATTTTAGGCAGTGTGCAAAATCAATCAAGATTGGAACATCATATGATATCGCAAACACATGCCACAACTCGATTCAACAACAAGATATCAAGACAAAGTAGCTTTAAAATAATCAAGATTTTGCACAAACAAAACACTAAAATAAAAGACGACGAATGCATGCACTTAAAAGGCACCCCTCTCCCTACAAAGATAGAAAAATGCCCTCATTGCAAAAATTAAAGAGTCTAGAGTAGAGAAAGACATCCATGAAGTGCTTCATTCAGTGTGAAAACACGAGAAGAAGAACAACCTGAAAATTAACTCAAAAAAAAAGTGAAAAACGAATGTTAGCCAATCACACACTCGCACAAAAGGAAATAAATCAATAAATGGAAACTATTTTGGGTTACCTCCCACGGAGCCCTTTTTTTACGTCACTAGCTTGACGAGACAACTCAGTCAACCGAGAGTGTAAAAATTGGGGGTTGACTCCAAAACTTCGGGAATTGAGTCAATTTTCAATATATAGCTTTAGTAGATGTCAATTTACTCGAAATGACATCTTCCCCTTTTTGGCATGTGATGCATCATCCTTTGATGGTAGGATTTTTCTGATAATGAGTGTGTCGATCCTTTGGGATTTGATTTTGCTAATACGTATTTTAGGTCCAATGTTTGAGCGCATGAGGGCCTCCGCGTAGGTCAGTGAAGAGGCAGGCCGAGAAGTGGAGTTTCAGTAGCCGTTGTGAAGTCAGCGACCGCTGGCTCAGGTGGGAGGCGAGGCGCTGGGACGCGAGCATTGAGCATGGGTTGGCGCTGCTGTAGGTTCAGCAGCCGTTGAGTTGTTAGCGGTCCCTGACCAGGCCTCATGGTGATTTCCTGTGCTTGCCTATCCACGGGCGCTGAGGTCCTGCGCTCGCTGAGCTGGCCTCTCGTCGGCTCTCGTTTGTTCTTCAAAAATTCTACTTGTTCGGTCCTTTTTTTGAGTGTCTTTGCCTTTCCTTTGAGTGACTTCCTTACTACTAAAATCCAGCAACGTAGAATTCTCAACCAAAGAATTAGTAGTATCTATGTAACAACAACTATCAACAAAATCAGTGAATGGTGCGTTATGACTTTCATGTGCAGAAAAAGATATTTCGTCATCAAGGACAGACATTTTAATGGTACTCTTTTTAACATCAATAATGGTATTCATGGTAGCCATAAAGTGTCTTCCTAGAAGTAGTGTATGCTCAACTCCATTCTCACGCACATCCCCTATCTCAAGAACAACAAAATACACAGGAACATTTAATCCACCTATTTGCACTAAAACATCTTCAATGACACCTCTATTGTATCTAACGGATCTATCAGCCAACTTTAAACACATGTGAGTAGATTTTAGTTCACCTAATTCCAATTGCTTATAAATATAATATGACATCAAATTAATTCATGCTCCTAAATCTAACATGCCCGAAGTTTCCTTACTGTTTCCTAGAGCGATATTGATAACAAAGCTACCTGAATCGTGCTGCTTAGGAGGTAAGGGCTGTTGCATGATGGAGCTCGCCACTTGGAGACTGTCACCACTTCTTCATCACTGAATTTTCTCTTCTTCGCCGCCAACTCTTTAAAGAACATGACATATGCATGAACATTTTGGATTACTTCCAAAAGAGGTAAATTCATGTTTACCTTGGATAGAATTTTGTAAAAATCCTCGAACTGTTGGTCATGTTTCGCGTTCCTTAACCTGCTGGGATAAGGAATCGGCGGAACATACGGATTCGCTATCTTGTGAAGTTTATCACCGGGCATCGCTTTCCCAACTTCTGGTGGGGGGTGGTCGTCCTCCTTATTAATGGTGAATGGTGGCATCTCCACTTTGTTATCCACCGTTTTCCGCTCCGCAACACAGTCACAACTTGAGCTTGATGGGGTTGATGACTTTGCCCCAGAATTTTTCTCGTTTGATTGCTTTGCTACAATTGGTTAATTGCACCCGAAATTTGACCCATAGCAGTTTCGAGGCGTTTGATGATAGCGTCTTGTGCCTCTCGAGCCTGTTTACTTTCTTGCATGAAAGCGGCCAAACTATCCTCAAGAGATGAATTTTGAGGAGGCATAGTTTGATGCGGAAACTACTGCATAGGATATTGGTGTTGCTGATTCGGAAGGTGATAAAACTGATGTTGTTGCGGTGGAAAAAATTGTTGTTGCGGCTGTGGTGGGAAATAAGGCTGCCACCGACACTGATACTGAGGCTGGAAATTCGGAGCTTGGGGTCGTGGATTTTGGAAATTCTGCACTCCTTGCCTTTGAAATTGTGGTTTCCACCCCGTGTTTTGTTGATTCCTCCATGTATTTTGCTGAGGGAGTGGCTGAGGCATTAATCCTTGTGCAGCATAGATTAACGCTTCGCCTTCGACAGTCATTTCGGCCTTTCATTGTCATTCCTCCACCACGTGGCCATAGTCGCCAGAAATTCCGCATGGCTCAGGTGCAACTTGCTGAACAGATAGGGATGAGGGTTGGTTCATCTTCAATTCTTGTAACTCCCGCATCATCTCTGCCATTTTTTTCTTAAGATATGGACTAGTTGTCACTGCACTGGCCTCCATTCGTCGCGATCAAGAGGATTTTTGTTGAGAACTTGCAGTCAGGGTCTCAAAAATGTCATTCATCTCCTCCGCTATCTTGACTGCGGTGTTTCCTCCCGCTGAACTATCCACCATGAATTATGTGGTCTGAAGCAGACCGTCGTACAAGAATTGACACAACATCTCCGGTGCCATCTAATGGTGGGGGCATTGTTGTAGAACCTCTTGAAAACTCTCCCACGCTTCATGGAATGGCTCGTCGTGGGCTTGCGTAAAATTCATTATCTTATTACATACCGCTTAAGTTTTGTGATGCGGGTAGAAATTCAACATGAATTTCTCGCACACTGATGCCCAATTGGTTAGTGATCCGGGTTGAAGAGATAAGAACCAAGATTTGGCCATATCCTTCAAAATGTACGGGAAGCACTTCAACTTGAGTTGGTCCTCCGTCAGTGAGAGTAGTGGAAAAGTTTGCACCACCTTGCAATATTCTCAGATGAAAGTCAAAGCATCCTCACTTGGGAGTCCATGGTAGGTCGGTAGAAGGGATTGATGGTGCGGTTTCAGCACATATTTTCTGACTGCAGTTGACAATACAATAGCTGAAATAGTGGTGGCGCTGAACTTGGGCCTAGTGAAATCGCCCATTGTAATACCCCGAATTTTCTTAATACGATTTAGATATCTTACTGCGACTAATTAATGATTTTAGGAAGAGACTATACCCTATTAGGACCTACCATATGAATTTGGCACCCGGTGAAACTTTTTAAACGTTTCTTTTAAAAATGATCTTTTCATGCATAAGTCAAAAGCATGTCAATATTATACTCATTTTGTAGGTTTTTTAAAAGAAGAATATTGGCACTAAGTTTTCCCAAAAAGGAGTTCGTACGTAACCGCTACGGATTTTTGAAATTTAAGCACGTCGTTTAAAAATTAGTTTTTCCATGCATGACCGAAAGTATATCAATATTATAGTCATTGTGTAGAGTATTAAGAAAGGAAGATGTTGACATTGAGTTTGCTCGAAAAGGAGATCGTGTGTAGAAGTTACGACGTTTTAAGATTTTAGCATTAATAATAATATAATAATAATATAATATAATAAATATAATAT
>JAPKLX010000158.1:459123-502249 GCA_026898415.1 Leonotis leonurus | reverse complement strand
TTGGCTCTTCGTTTGATGATTGTCTTTCTAAAATTGATCGTGTTTTGTATCGTTGTGTTGAAACCTATTTGACTCTGAGTTGGGAAAAGAGTCACTTCATGGTGCGTAGTGGGATTGTCTTAGGACATGTCGTGTCTAGTAAGGGAATTGAGGTCGATAAAGCTAAAGTTGAGGTAATTGAAAAATTACCTCCACCGACTGATGTTAAGGGAATTAGAAGTTTCTTAGGGCATGCTGGTTTTTATCGTAGATTTATTAAAGACTTTTCTAAAATTTGCCAACCTTTGTGTCGTTTACTTGCTCAGGACACCCCCTTTAATTTTGACACAGACTGTCTCTCTGCTTTCACTACTTTGAAAGAAATATTATGCAGTGCCCCTGTTATTGTTGGCCCCGATTGGTCTGTCCCCTTTGAAATTATGTGTGACGCGTCAAACTCTGCTATAGGTGCTGTTTTAGGTCAACGAGTTGATAAAATGTTGCGTGTAATCTATTATGCTAGCTCCACTTTAACCCCTGCTCAGATAAATTATACTACCACTGAAAAAGAGATGTTAGCGGTAGTATTCTCTCTTGATAAGTTTCGTGCGTATATTATAGGGTCTAGAGTTATCATTCATAGTGATCATGCTGCTTTACGATATCTGTTGACTAAGCCTCAGGCGAAGCCTAGGCTAATTCGTTGGGTCTTATTATTGCAAGAGTTTGATGTAGAAATTCGTGATAGAAAAGGGAGTGAGAACGCCGTTGCCGATCATCTATCTTGCTTAGAGCATGTACCTTCTCCCCTATCTTATGATCTAGTTGATGAGTCTTTCCCGTATGAGCATGCTTACAGTGTTAATCATGTGCCTTGGTTTGGTGACATAGTTAATTATTTAGCTTGTGGCGAATTAAGGTCTGACCTCACTTCCCAAGAAAGGAAGCGTTTTCTCCATGTGTGCAGGCAATACTTTTGGGAAGACCCGTTCCTTTTCAAGCTCGGAAAAGACGAAGTGATCAGGCGATGTGTAGCGGAGGAGGAGCAACCAAAAGTGCTTGAGATGTGTCATGAGACTCATTGTGGCGGACACTTTGGAGGCCAAAAGACGGCACACAAGGTTCTCCAATCAGGTTTATTCTGGCCAACTTTATTTAAGGATGCACATGCTCACTATCTTTCGTGCGATAGGTGTCAGAGAGTCGGTAATTTAGGTCGTAGAAATGAAATGCCTCTAAACAATATTCTTGTGGTTGAAATATTTGATGTGTGGGGAATTGACTTTATGGGTCCTTTCCCTAAGTCTCATGGGTTTGAGTATATTTTGCTGGCCGTTGACTACGTCTCTAAGTGGGTTGAGGCTATCCCCACTAGAACGTGTGACTCTCACATTGTTCTTAAGTTTGTGCAGGAAAATATTTTGTGCAGGTTTGGCTTCCCACGAGCTATAATTAGCGATGGTGGCAAACACTTCTGCAACAAACTATTCGAAAAGCTAATGAAGAAAAATGGGATAACGCACAAGATCGCGACCCCATACCATCCACAAACATCAGGCCAAGTCGAGACGAGCAATAAGCAAGTCAAGAATATCTTGGAAAAGACAGTTCAACCATCTAGGAAGGATTGGTCGATAAAGCTGAACGACGCTCTTTGGGCATACCGCACGGCGTACAAAAGCGTGTTGGGGATGAGCCCGTATCGTCTCGTGTACGGAAAAGCGTGCCACGTACCTGTTGAAGTGGAGCACAAGACCTATTGGGCAATTAAGGCCTCAAATCTCGATCTGCAAAAAGCAGTGGAGCACCGTTCTCTACAGATGTCGGACTTAGACGAGCTACGAAATGAGGCATACGACAATGCCCGAATTTACAAGGACAAAGTGAAAGCAATCCATGACCGACGGATTCTCCACAAAGATTTGAAACCTGGCATGAGGGTGTTACTGTTCAATTCCCGGTTGAAGCTTTTTCCTGGTAAATTGAAGTCTAGATGGAGCGGCCCATTCATAGTAAAATATGTCAAGCCGTACGGGGCAGTAGAGATTGCTAAAGAAGGAGATGATGACTCATTCATGGTGAATGGGCACCGTGTCAAGCCGTACATTGAGGGGTGGCCTACTAATTTCACGATGGAGTCCACACCGATTGGAGATCCACCCTCTAGTTGATCACATATTTCCGTCAAGCTCATGATGTTAAACAAGCAGTCTTTTATTTCCTTTGATTTTGTTCTTGTTGTTTTATTTATTTTCGTTCCTTTATATAGTTCTTATTGGGTGAAGAACGCTGATCAAGTCAATTTTTGTGTTGCTGGAAAAATCGGGTGGAATGCACAAGAGGCCAGTGGAAAACGGACAAAGAGAAGACTTTAACGAGAGCTGGGCTATCGCTCGCTAGGCCCCAGCGAGCGCTAGCCAAAATTTCTGCCCGAGTCCAGCATAAGGGGCCAGCGCTCGCTACCCCCTCAGCAAGCGCTAGCCCCAGCCCCTGTATCAAACCAAAACGCAGGGCTAGCGAGCGCTACCCCCCCAGCGCTCGCTACCCCTGGTCGCTGCCTTCCCCAGCGCGCAAGGGTAGCGCTCGCTACCCCCCCCAGCGAACGCTACCCTCGCTCTCTACCCCCCCCCCCCTCGCTGTACCCTATTTCTTTTCTTCCTTCTTCCTCTCTTCTACCATTATTTCCCCCAAATTCACAACTCACTCTTCTTCTTCATGCTCTCTCCACACGACTCCCCCTCCCAATTTCTCCCACAACTTCCATTCTTCCATTACTATCTCCCATCTCCTCCTCCAATCTCCCATCCTTCATCACTTTCTTACTTCCTTCCACCCAAACTACTTCACAAACCCCTACACTCCTCAAAATTTCCAATTTCTTTCACACACAAATTTCCAAATCCCTAAATTCCCAATTCCCCCAATTTCTCAAACCCTAGTTCTTTCCCTCCTCTCCAATTCCCCTTCTTCCTTCCTATTTCGGCCACACTTCCGTGATTCCGCTACACCACAGTTGCACCACCATCTACAGCCCCCTTCCGGCGACTTTCCGGAGACTTTTCGGCGAATTTACGGCAACCTCCATTATCTACCTTACATGGCGCGCTCCAAGAATCGTGCCGGCGAGCAAGCCGCAAGCACTTCTCAACCGGAGGAGCCTACCACCGAGGAGCTCCAACAAGCCTACAATTGCCCCTTTCCACTCGAATCACACCTGGAGGGGCAATTCTACGAAAGGTGGACTCGGCATGAGGTAACTCCACCCCATACTCTTGACTAGAATCTACTTGCTAGTTTAGGATGCGTTAAAGAACTCGAGCAATATCTTGATGTGTTAGGACTTAGGAAATATGCTCACATGTCTTTTAAATGTTCTAAAGTTCTTACACATGAGTTCCTATCGACTTTAACTGTGCATGCGGACCTTACGTTCTGTACATTTAGATTGCAGGGAGTATCCCGTCGTGTGTCTATCACTTTGTTGTGCAGGATCATGGGATTCCACGGCAAGAATGTGGGGGATCAAGCCCCACCTTCCCACTTCAATCCAAATGCCGCATGGAACTCCCTCACAGGTTTCCACAACTGGCAAGCCGATGGAATGCCGGCTGGTTTTATTCAGAATAATGTTCTGATGATCCTCCATAAGTTTCTGTCTTATGGGATCACTGGCAAGGAGCAAGCAAATAAGGTGAACCAGTCTGAAGTTTACCTGCTCCAGAGTGCCGTTCGAGGTTCACAGGTATGCGCTAGCTACTATATTCTTAACACCTTTAAGAATATGTTAGCCACCATCCGATACCATGCCACATTGCCCCTCGTGATCTGTGCCATTGCTCGGCATTTCGAGGTTTTTGACCCAGAGCAGCTTGATCCCGCTGACACCCTCTATGTGTCAAGGATCGATCACTCAGAGCTCCGCCAGGCTCGAATCTGCACCATGGACTACATATGGGTGCCTTCCACCTCCCGACGCTGTGTGGTTAACCACACTAATGAGTTGGCCTCCATTGCCGCCAACTTACCTGAGGTCGGCGGAGACGAGGGAGCAACTGATCGAGCAGCCGAGGAGGACGCCTATGAGGACGCCCCTACGCAGGATGCCTTCGCTCCCGAGCCTTCCTCCTATCCAACAGGCGCCGGCCAGTATCACTATGGAGCCGGCTCTTCTTCTATCGGTGGTGTGGACCACCTCACGTCGCAGTTTTAGTCTCTGAGCACTGAACTCGGCGCCCTTCGGTCCGACTTCTCCTCCTTCAGGCAGGACTTCACCAGCTTCTCCCAGGACTTTGGGGCCCATGCTCACGAGGCTCAGTCCTTCTACCGGGAGTTTGGAGACTTCAGATCCTCTATGCTTCAGAGCCAGGAGCGGATCGAGCAGAGGGTGACAGCCACCCACGATATGATGTCTGAGCAGGCTCGTCTTTGGAGATTGTCTCAGGAGCAGTCGGCTCTCCAGTATCAGCAGATACTAGAGAACAACCGACAGATGGCCGAGCTTAATGCCCAGTGGTCGAACTGGGCTTTGTACGATCACCTGCCGCCGCCGGATCAGTAGTGACTTCTCACTGCTGCTGAGTACGTATTTCTTTTCGTTTTCTGTTTGCGTGTGTCCGGGTTGTTTTGCATTTAGTTTATTTTTCTTGTTTTGTTGCGTCTTTGCTTTGTTTGGTGTTTCTCTTGTAGGTTTAACCCCTTGCATCTACTGAAGCTCTCATCACCGCCGCATTGCCTTGTATCGGGTATTATCTGTTCCTCTCTCTTGTTTTTATATTGCAATGAGGACATTGCTATCTTTATTTCGAGGGGGAGGGGGTATATACTTTATATTGTAGCATGCGGCGTAGGGGGGTATATACTTTATATTGTAGTATGCGGCGTATTTTTGTGTACTCTTGTTTGTCTACTTGCATGTTGGAGCTTAATAGAATTAGTGATCGATTTTGATTGAGAAGTATGTTGATTATGCTTGACGACATGAATTGACATTTTGAGTTGATGATTGGATAATGAGCATTACATTTTGATTATTGTTGTCGTGGGGCACTCGATTGTGTAATGGATTGATGTGATAACTTATAACATGTGCATTTGGTATAAGATTGCTTGATGGCTAGACCTAGATGTTTATGTTTTTTAAATTGTGAGATTGAGTTGGGAGGCTTCTGCTCCTCTAAAAATCATGAGCATTGGAAACCACACGATAATACTTTAGATAACCTCTAAATGCTCATATCTCGTGATTCTTAGCCATATAACCCACTCTTTCCGAAAATTTGGCTCGAATGGCCTTTAAAATTGTTATGAAATCAATAGAAGTGCTTGAATAGGTGATAAGAACTCTACCCCTCTTCCTCTATGAAATCGAAGAAAATTTTGAGTTCGAGGAATGGGTATGGGAAACCACACTAGGATACTCGGTTTAACCGAAATCACACCTAGTGACCAATGTTCTTAAATATCACTAAAAATTCTATGCGAATTGGTTCTTTAATAATTGTGTTTGATTGATAAAAACTCTAAATCTAGCCTTTGAGTAATTAAAAATCTAATTTGCACACGTTACTAGTTTGATCGGATTGAAGTTGCACCTTCGAGGGAAACACGTAATGGTGATTGATGTATATTATTATTATCCTTTCCGTAAACTCGAATTGAAATTGTTGTTGTCGCACAATTAACTTGCTTCTTGTTTCTAAATCTTCGCATTCTTTTTTAGTTTAGACTTGCTTTGAGGACAAGCAAGGTATTGCGTGTGGGGAGGTTGTTTTATCTACTTTCGGTCTCGTTTCTCTCGTAATTTAGTCTATAGTATCACTTGTTGTAGTTCGATATGATGCTTTTGTATTCTTTATGTTACATCTCAGGTAAAGATCGACACATGAAGTGGAACAACGTTCGAGAAGAGAAACGAGGCAAAAAAGAGGTGAAAAGGTGAAGAAAAGGGGTGAAGAAGACAGAACGTGGGGCTAGCGGTCGCTAGGCCCTAGCGACCGCTGGCCCTGCGCGCTATCTAAGTCAGAACTTGGGGCTAGCGAGCGCTACCCCCCCCCCCCAGCGCCCGCTAGCCCTTGCAAAGAAGAGGAGACAGAACAGTGAGGTAGCGAGCGCTACCCCCCCCAGCGCTCGCTACCCCACTGCAGCGGTGCTTCACCCAGCAAGCCAAGGTAGCGCTCGTTGGCCCCTAGCGAGCGCTACCCTGGCGCAATCCTCCACGCCTATTTAAACACCACGCGTGATATTTCAGACGGCCTTTTTTTCACGTTTTTATTTTCTAGTCTAGGGTTTAGACCACGAGAGAAAACACTTTAGTCTAGATCTTTATTTCTTGTTCGTTCTTCAGTTTCGTTGTGGATTCATTCGTGATTTAAACCCGGAGTTCTTAATGCATTATTTTTCCTTTCAATCAGTGAGTTCTTTTACTGCTTTCTTTCCTGCTTTATGATTTATTTCCTTTCTGCTTTGCTATTGTTTAATTTCCAACTCTGTTGGGAACCCCGCAATTAATTTGAGTTTTGATGATGTTCCCTCGAAAACATACTTAGGTTTATTCATGTTCTCTATATATTACTTCTATCTGTCTCTATGTAACAGGAATCAACTTTAACAGAAAGCTGAACCAGCAAGTCTCAAACAGAAAGCTGAACCAGCAAGTGTCAAACAGAAAGCTGAACCAGCAAGTCTCAGACAGAAAGTTGAACCAGCAAGTCTCAGACAGAAAGCTGAACCAGCAAACAGAAAGCTGAACCAGCAAGTCTCAGACAGAGAGTTGAACCAGCAAAGTCTCAGACAGAAAGTTGAAGCAAATCAACTTTAACAGAAAGTTGTTCAAACAGAAAGTATTTAACCAGCATTCAACCAGAAAGGCATTAAAACCAGAAAGGGTTTAAACAGAAGGTTCCAAACAAACAGAAAGAGTTGAACCAACCCGACAGAAGTGGGAACAGATCGATAGAACTGTCAAAACCACCAGAAGACATTGTCCCACTCATCATATCCTTTTACCACGTCAGTATTAAAGTCCATCCATTGAGAATTGGAAGGAAAATCTCTGATTGACATGAAGAAGGAAAGTAATCACAAATTGATCTGTCTTCCATACATAGAAGATTCAATCAATGACTCAACAAGGAAAGAAGAGAGATGATTGGCAATCAACAATCAAATCACGCCAATCAACAAACGGCTAGAATTTCGAATTCAAGGCCTATATATATTTGGAGTTTTGAATTCTGAAAGATATATGCGCTACATTGATAGAAACATTCTCAAGCAATTCCATCTTCACTTCAGACAAAAGCTTTAAACCGTTCATGATAGCAATCACACCAACCCCGATTAAAGTCTATCTTATCGAGAGAAGAAGGAGATCTTTGCTAGCTAGTAGTTCTCTAGTGGATTAACGTAAAGATATCCTGTTTACAGTAGTTTTCTGTAAGTTGTAAAGGGACACGACCCTTATTCGTGCATGAGTTTCAATCCAGTTGTACTTGGAACTTGTGGCTCGTTCTCAGCGAGTATAAAGAAGCAGAGTATCCTAGTAGTGGATAATCTGGTCTAGTTTTGACCAGATCGTGGACGTAGGGATTTCCCGAACCACGTTAAACAACTGTGTGCTTTACATTCTTGCATTCTTTATTTCAGTTGTTTATTATTCTTTCTCCGTTGCACTATCATTCGATCTGCATCCCAATCTATCTCTTAATCTATCTGGATAATTCTTAAGGTTTTCTAAACAAGAGCAACCACTATTCCACCATTATTCCGCACACAATACACTGTTAGAAAATAAGATCACTCTTACTTTCTGCTTTGTATCACTCACTTGAGAGATTCTGCTTGGACAGAACAAGATTGATTAGTTAGTCAATCTAGTCTGTTACGTTGAGCAATCTGTAATCCAGAAAGCTTAAGTCTCTCTGCTTAACTAGTCAAGTAAACTGAAAAGTTTGTGTTTGGTGTATTCCTCCCCCCCATACACCAAACCTTGCTCTTTCGGGACCAACAAACTCAGTAATATAAATCTTCAATCATGTTAATTAATCAAATTAAGGAATGTTTAAATTCAGTTTCTTTAATTCTTCGTTCTTAGATTTAGGATTTAATTGCTTATTTAATTTTTGCCTAGATAGATTAATTAGATTAAAAATCCAAAACCCATTCTTTTTAATTGCTTTCTGTCCTGCAACATAGATAAAGCCCTGTTTAGCCTTCCTTGAAAATACGACTTAGGGTTAACTTACTAGTATACATCGAACTCGTTCTCTTGCGAGCTATTTAATAATAAACTGGAAGTATATTGGCTGGAAAAATTCCTCGTGCCCGATACTGAGTCCCTTTATCGGACAGTGGGTCTGGTTTAAACAACGTCACGTACTATAGTTAAAAATAAGTAGGAACATACCCGACTTGTGAATCCTACTTGGAAGGTAAAATGATCAAGAGACCTTTTAAGGTCAAAGAAATAGAGCCCAAGATGTGTTGGATATTATTCACTCCAATGTTTGTGGTCCAATGTCGACCCAGGCCATAGGTGGCATGCAGTATTTCATCACTTTCATTGATGATTACTCCAAATATGGATATGTCTTCTTGATGCACCACAAGTCAGATTCCTTTCAGAAATTTAAGGAATGCAGGGTACTTGTGGAGAATCTTCATGAAAAGACTATCAAGTGTCTGTGTTATGATCGCCGAGACAAGTACTTCAGTGCTGAGTTTTTGAACCATTTGTCGGAAGTAGGGATTCAATCCCAGTTAACTGCACCGGGTACACCCCAACAAAATGGTGTAGCTGAAAGACGGAATAAGATGTTTATGGAGATGGTAAGATCTACGATGAGTTATGCATAGTTTCCCATTTCATTTTGGGGATATGCCATGGAAACGGCAGTTTACACATTGAACTTGGTACAATCCAAGTCAGTCCATAAGACACTGATTGAGTTTGAGTTGTGGACCGGGCGCAAGCCCAGTCTAAGATATCTCAAGGTGTGGGGTTGTCTTGCACACGTGCTAGAAAAGGATGCCAACAAGTTGGCACCTCGCACTGACTTGTGCCTATTCGTAGGCTATCCTAGAGAGACGAAAGTGTTGGAGTTTTATAGTCTTAGAGATCGAAATATCGTGATTAGCACCCACGCTCGATTTCTAGAAGAAGACTATGTGAACAACCACAAGTCCAGGAGCAAGATAGTTCTCGATGAAATGAGAACTATAGATTTTCCAAATTCACAAGAAACACAATAACCACCAGCACCAATCCAAACACTTGTACCACCAGTAGTGGAGCCTCGTCGTAGTGGGAGGGTTATTCATCAACCCGATCGATTCATTCAAGTAGGAGAGACATCTGACTCAGTCCCAGGCCTGGATGAATTGGACCCATGGAATTACAAAGAGGCGGTCCACGACAATGACTGTCACCTCTAGAAAGATGCGGTGGAGTCCGAACTGCAGTCCATGGTTGACAAGGAAGTATACGAACTAGTTGATCTACCCGAAGGTTGTGAAGCCATAGGGAGTAAATAGGTCTTCAAGAGGAAACGAGGACCTGATGAAAACGTCGTAGTCTTCAAGGATAGACTAATAGCAAAGGACTATACTCAAAAGGAAGGTATCGATTACGATGAGACCTTCTCAGCAGTAGCCATCCTCAAGTCTATTCGTATACTCTTGTCAATTGCCACACATATGGATTGGGAAATATGACAAATTGATGTCAAGATAGCTTTCCTAAATGGAAGTCTTGAAAAAAGTATCCATATGCAACAACCTGAGGGCTACGCAGTTCAAGGAAAGGAACACATGGTGTGGAAGCTTAAGAAGTCCATCTATGGACTTAAGCAAGCCTCACGATCATGGAACCTTTGTTTCGATCAGGTTATCAAGCCCTACGGATTTGATCAGTGCCCTGACGAAAGTTGTGTGTACAAGAAGTGTGAGGGTAAGGTAGTTGTTTTCTTGGTGCTATACGAATATGACATTCTCTTGATCAGAAGTGTCAAGAAGATGTTGTCGGACGTTAGAAAATACTTATCCAGCCAATTCAATATGAAGGATATGGAAGAAACAGAACACATTCTAGGGATCAAGGTCATTCGTGATAGAAGAAAAATAATGTTATGCTTATCTCAAGAGTCCTACATCGAGAAGGTACTTAGACGATTTCACATGCAATATTTCAAGAAGGGTTTCCTACCCTTCAGACATGGAATCATCCTCTCTCAGGACATGTGTCCTAAGACACCTAATGAGATAGAGGAAATGAGACAAGTACCTTATGCTTCTGCAGTAGGTAGTCTCATGTATGTTATGATGTGTACTAGACTGGATATCTATTTTGCCGTATGCATGGTAGCATGATATCAGTCCAACCCTGGAAAGGACCATTGGAAAACCGTAAAAAATAATGGCCGGATATCTTCTTTGCCGTATTCAAGTACCTTAAACGGACTAAGGAGTATTGTTTGGTTTACCAGGCTGATTCATTATGTCATTTGGGTTACACCAACTCCGACTTTCAGACAGATCAAGACTCAAAGAAATCTATCTCCGGGTATATGTTTACTTTGGGAGGCAGAGCTGTAACATGGAGGACTGTGAAGCAGAAATGCATCGCAGACTCCACCGTGGAAGTTGAATATATGGCCGCATCTGAGGCTACAAAGGAAACAGTTTGGCTCAGGAGCTTCTTGATAGATCTGGATATGATTTCGAGTATGCCGACGAGTATCACGATTTATTGTGATAACTCTGGTGCAGTGGCAAACTCAAAGGAACCACGGACCCACAATGATAGTAAACACATTGAGATGAAATATCACATCATCCGTGATATAGTAAGAAGAGGCAATATAGTGGTGACGAAGATTGCGTCGGAGGACAACCTGACAGATCCCTTCACAAAATGCATAAATGGGAAGATGTTTGAGATGCATATAGATGAACTAGGACTATAGAATACATATCCAGTCAATTCGATATGAAAGATATGGGAGAAGCAGGACACATTCTAAGGATCAAGGTCATTCGTGATAGAAGAAAAAGAATGTTGTGCTTATCTCAAGACGATTTCACATGCAATATTCCAAGAAGGGTTTCCTACCCTTCAGACATGGAATCATCCTCTCTCAGGACATGCGTCCTAAGACACCTGATGAAATAGAGGAAATGAGACAAGTACCTTATGCTTTTGCAGTAGGTAGTCTCATGTATGCTATGATGTTTACTACGACTGGATATATGCTTTGTCGTAGGCATGGTAGCACGATATCAGGATATATACCAATTCCGACTTTCAGACGGATCAGGATACAAAGAAATATACCTCTGGGTATGAGTTTACTTTGGGAGGCATATCCGTGACGTGGAGGAGTGTGAAGCAGAAATGCATCGCAGACTCCACCATGGAAGCTGAATATGTGGCCGCATCTGAGGCCGCAAAAGAAGCAGTTTGGCTCAGGAGCTTCTTGATGGATTTAGATGTGATTCCGAGTATGCCTGCAAGTATCACGATTTATTGTGATAACTTTGGTGCAGATAGTGATGTCTTGAGTGGTAGTGAATTGTTTATCTAGAAGCACTCGATTGTCAATCACATAGAATCGCATCTCGTTGACACGAGTTGATTAAATCCGTGTGAGGCATTTAGAAAAGTTTATTGCATAAGAAACCCAACCTATTGGAATTTATTCCATATGTAATAATTATAGTCTAAACCGGGTCATTCATGAATAAATATATTAATTAATTATGAGTTGTCAGCGAACTCAATTAATTAATGGATTTAGTAAATCTTAAACGCGGAAATAATTAATGACAAAAATGGTTACATCTGTAATTTTGAGTGGATGAAGATGAGTTCAATATTTATCCTATAATGCGATAAATATTTATAATAGAATTACAATTTATTACATTTCCATAGAATAATTAATTTGAGAGTTAAATTAACTCAATATATTAATTAATTGAAGTCTAAGTTTGACCAAACAATTAATTATATTTAATTGGGTCAAAATGACTTGGAAATTAATTAAATTAAGTTATGGATTTAATTTGGTAAAATTAATTTTGAATTATTCAAAATTTAAATTTGAATATAGATAGAATTGTAGAGAGATAAAAGTGGAAATTAGTTCTATTATTTGGGATCTGACTGTAAATGAACAGAGCTACTCGAGTTTCGGCTCGAAAAATGCTCATTCGGAGCTCGGATCGTTGGTAAACAAGCCGAGTTCGAGCACAAATTTAAGCTCGATATTTTATTGAGCTGAGTTCGAAAAAGATATGTTCGACTCGTTATGTTCGCGAATATGTTCGAGCTCATTTGTTCACGAGCAGATTACTCGAGCTAGCTCATGAGCACTTAATCGAGTAAAAATAAATCAAATTACTTATTCACAAACATCAAGCTAATAACATAACTTATTAAATCTTCATATAACAATATTATACATTGAATTCGCATAAAAAAAATAATATCACATATAAAAATAATTTATATTTATATTAAAATATAAAAAAAATATACATTAAAAAAAATATATAGAATATGTATGTATAACATAGTATTTTACCTATATATATAATCCGTACGAGCGATGATGGATTGCATTTACTAATTTAGAAAATATAAACGAGCTCGAGCCGAGTCCCAAAAACTGGTTATCACGAGCATAATTAATATATTTTTGAGCTTTTCATGAGGGAGCTCGAGCTTGAAAGTATATCAAACAAGTCGAGTTCGAGCTCAAACTCAAAAATAATATCAAATCGAGTAATACACGAGTCGAACTCGAACTTAATAATTAGGTAACGAGTCGAGCTCGATCACTTTAGTATATTAAATGAACCGAGCCGAGCCGACTAGTATTCAACTCGACTCGACTCGATTACAGCCATATTTTTAAAATCGTAACATAGCCCATAATATCTATAAATAGAGGAGACATAATGGCCAATTTTTCTCTCCCATATTGTGATAATTTTCGGCTATTAAGAAAATAAAATTCTTTTAATTTTCAAAAAATTAGAGTATTTCACACTCTTTTTCGTTCTTCTCTAGCAAGATTTGATCATTTATTGCCCACACAATATTCAAATCATAGATCGGAAATAAGTTAGAAGTTTTTAAGGTAGCATCGAGAGGAGATCAAGGAGATTCGATTGGAGTGGATTGTGGTTCGTTGCTGACAATTCAATTCGTCTCTCTGCAAGCAAATGATTTGCTAAGGAGAAAAGTATATAATTTAATTTCATTTTTATATTATCCTATGTGGTATTAAATGTTATGGAATTAATTATTTATGCAATATGTTAAACATGTGGATCCTGCGTAATTATGAGTCTTTCATACAGATCATTGTAAATTGTAATTTAAAAAATAATTATAATTTAAATTTTGGGCTAAAAAGTTCGTTAAAAAGCTTGTTTTTATATATTAATAGATTGTTTTTATGTTATAATTTAAATTAATATTCAGTATTTTCGTATTAATTATTTTTTTCATTTTGAAAAGAAATTTAGGGAGTGATACCAACCCGAAATGTAAGATAAATAATTTAATAATATTTTTACAATTTTACATTTGTATACTTATTAAAAATAATTTAGTTTTAATTATTTTAAACAATTCTAATGGTTATTGGACATGGTGCGGGCCATTATATTATTCCCTGCATTATTCGGAACCCAACCATTAAAGAAGGTTCAAAAACTAATATGATTCCAATTATTATACTTTCCTACTCATGAATGTAGTCACTTGCTTTTTAGTGAGAAATCAATATTCTTCTTTAGTCATCTTTGTTTTATTAGATGTATTAGAAAAAAACAAGGACTACTTTCATAGAGGACAGAGTGAGTAGTTAAATTTATACTAATTATAAAAACAAAATTATTTTTTTCCTTATGCATATAATTATGTACATAAGTATATTTTGTATAATTTTTACCAAAAAGTTGATTATGTGTGGCAAAAAGTTAAATTCTTTTAGTGATTAAAAATACTTGCTTTTTTTTTAGTAAATTGATATATTCCTAATAATATATTTCTTCCATTCACGTAAAAGTAGTCTTTTACTGAAAATGTACTTGTTTTTTAGATATAATCACATAAAACATTTATTATTTTAAACATAATATATATATATATATATATATATTATTTTGTAGATCATTTCTCTACTAAAAACACATTTAATAATTTTTAAAAAAAAAACCGTGTCGATTTTCTTGCAAACATTTTTCATGGAGTGAGTATAATCTTACAAATGGTGTGGTAGATATGTATATAATACGTGGTCTACAGTAAGAAGCGGTTAAGTATAAGTATACATGCTAGCTAGCTTGCATTAAGCTTGATCATATCTACATTGAAATCCATTTTCACAAGCAAACTTAAATTGAACACCATCTCTTCTCTTCTCTTGTCTGCCTAAGAAAGTGGGGGGTTTTTCCCGCATGGTCTCATTTTTCTCCCTCCAAGTATGTTACTGCACAGCACAGTCTGAACCGGATCAGAGACAGAGAGAAAGAAGATTTGGTAATTTGCTAAGCAGTGCAAGAAATTGCGTAATGATGAGGGAAAGTTTGAGTGTAAATGGAGGGACATGATATGATGGAAAGAAAGAATATGCACAGTATCTCTATGTTTCTCTGTCTGTGTCTAGATTTGAGGGAGGGAGGGAGAGTGAGGGAGAGAAGTAGGTAGATGGGTTGAGACACGCAATGCAATGCACAAAGATCGATATATATCTTACTATTACCATAGGAATTGCCTTGCTACGTACCAACATGCTTTTCTATTTATTTTTCACCTCTCATGTTCCCTTTAATTATGGCACACACCTTAATGCATGTTTTCTGTGGGACAACATTTCATATCTTATTCATAACTTTTATCTCTAGTTGCATCTGACCACACCCCCTTAAGCATTCCCAATGGGGCTCTCAAATTTGGAATTTGGCCGGTTTCATAATTAAATGAAATTTGTTTTGTGGGGTTCACGAATTTTAGAGAAATTATGTTGGTTGGTAATAGTGGAAGACTCTCAACATGAGACTCTCTATTTGATTTGTATTTTTATGATTTATGTATATTTTTATGAGACTCTCTATTTGATTTGTATTTTTATGATTTATGTATATTTTTATTTTGGATATTTGTTATGTATTAAATTTATTAATTTAAATTTGTAATTTAAATTAATAAATATGTAATTAATATTTAATTTGAATTTTTATTTTACTATTTTTTATTTAATTAGATTAAATTGAATAAAAAATTTAATTTATGTGTAAAAATGTGGGATTGAAATAAGATATTTATACATAAATTTATGTATTAAAATAAATTAAAAAAACGAAAAAGCAAAAAAAAAAAATGGAGAGGCTCCGCATTCCCAATCGTCGTAGCAGCAAGAGAGGGGCAGCCTCCGGAGGCCAAAGGCTGCCTCTCAACCCAAAGCCCCACCTTCGGAGGCCGTCCTCCACAACGGGGAACTCTCTCATCGGTCTCTGGAGGCCCTGCCCGCCGCTCCTGCTGAAGGCTCCTGAGCCTCACCGATGGGAATGCTCTTATGCATGAGATAATTGACGCCATCATTTCATACTTCTTACTAAAAGGAATTAAGTTCCATAATATTATATTTTCAAGATAAAAATGCATAACTTTTTTAAAAAATATGCACCAAATATTTTTGTGTTATTAAATTGTACTGCCTCCGTTCCGTTAAAAGCGGTCATAAGGGAATCAACACGGAGATTAAAAAAACTAAAGTGTTGTGTGTGAATAAAATAGAAGTGATGTATTTTAAAGATAAAAACTTTTCCTTTTTAGGAAAGTGGCAACTTTTAGTCTGACGGTCCAAAAAGGAAACATAACCACTTTTAGCGGGACGGATGGAGTAATAGAAATTTGTTATTAAAAATTCTTTAAACTTGCGCTTATATAGGTAACACCATCAAAATTATACTCCCTCCGTCCCAATAAGCATAACACAAAACTTTTGGACACGATTATGAATGAGAGTATATAAAGTAGTGTAATAGTGATAAAGGTGGTAGGATCCACACCTTTTTAAAGGGATAACTATTACTATTTTAGAAATGTGCGAAGCTTAATGGGACGTCCAAATAAGAGAATTGTGTCAAGTTTAGTGGGACGGATGGAGGAATTAACATTGTTAAAGTGCGGATGAAAAATTCAGCATTTACCCTTATTTAATTCTTATTGAGTGATGTATTCTCAAGTTAGGAAATTTTTATTTCTCCTCTTTGGAATTTCAGGGTTCTTCTCATTGAAATTACATTTCTTTCTCATGGAATTAAGTTACAAAAATTGATTTCGTTTGTATCTTGAGTGAAAGTAAAAGGACGACGTAAATGATTTCGATTTGTTTGTGTCTCGAACGAGAGTAAAAAGGTGACGTCACTTCTTTGGGATTTGTTTGTGTATCCTTGGTATAGTTCTCATAATATCAAACTTCTTCTCCATTTCACAGTTTAAGTTATAAATTTCATAATTTGTTGTTTAATATAATCCGGAATTGAGATGCTTAATGGTGTTGTTTGAACTTGAGTTCATTTCTTGTAGATAAATGTTTATAGAATATTATTTATTTCGCTTGGAAAGCTGAAGATGCCAAAATTGGGAAAAATCTAAGTTAAGGTCATGATTTATGAAAGAAATTAAGAAGAGAATGACTCTACGATTTTAGGTTTGTATGCTAAAGGAATGTATTTTAATCCAATTACTCAATATTAAATTGTTGTAATTTGAAATTTCAATAAATAGGTGTCATTAATAGTTCTTAATATTATTTATTTACATTTTTTTATTAGAAAAAAATATATCATGTGGTTCCAAAATTTGGATTATATAAGTTTTGTGAAATGAAATGCTACAAATTAGTACCAATATCTTATCCTTTCTTCAATTATATCTTCACCCCTTACCTAATACTAATATATTTTGTTGGTTTTATTTTTTTTTTATTTTTTTTATAATTATAAGCGAATAAAATATCGAGTCAGGGAAACAATATATTATTTGTTCAAAGATGTAGACTTATATATACACAAGACACTAAACCAAATTAGGAAAACATATCCGATGTGAGATACTTATTGTACTATATGCACACTAACACTCTCCCTCAAGCTGAAGCATATATATTAATCATGTCAAGCTTGTTACAAAGATAATCAACCCGAACTCATTAAGAGTCTTTGTAAAAAGATCTCCCAACTGATATTCAGTAGAAATTAGTCCACTTTGAATCTTCTCACGAACAAAGTGACAATCAATCTCAATATATTTGGCTCGTTTATGAAAGACTAAATTAGAAGCAATGAAAATGGTAGTCTGATTATTACACCACAACTTTGCAGGCATGAATACTTTTAAGCATATCTCACTTAGAAATTTATGGATGGACATAATCTTACATGTAGCTCTATGTTCTAATTTTGCACTCGATAGTCTACCTTCTGTTTCTTACTTTTTCATGAAATTTTCTCCTCATAGAACACACAATATCCTGAAGTAGAAATTCAATCTTCTTTTTACCCTACCCAATCAGCATTGAAAAAATATTAAATCATATCATGACCATGATCACTGTACACAATTCCACATCATGGTGTTCCTTTCAAATAACACAAAATTTGCTCCACCAATCTTCCAATGATCTTAGTTGGGGATGACATATATTGACTCACAACGCTGACTAGAAAACAAATATCAGGAAATGTCAACCTTAGATAATTCAATTTACCAACCAATCTCTGATATCTCTCAAAATTTTCATGTGGTACACCATCTTACTAAGCCTGATATTAGGAATCATTGGTGTACTACATGGTTTAGTACCCAAATTTCTAGTTTCAGAAAGCAAGTCAAGCACATACTTCCTCTAAGATAAGAAAATTTTTTTCTTCCTTCGCAACACTTCAACACCGACAAAGTACTTAAGTTCACACAAATTTTTGGCATTGAATATGAAGAAAAGTTTTCATAAATGCAATCCCTCTAGAGTCACTATTTAGTGATCACAATATCATCCACATATACAGATAATAAGATAATACCATAATTCAATTGCTTATAGAAAATCAAGTCATCGAATACACACTATGTTAAGCCAAAAAGTTTTTACATCACGAGAAAATGTCTCAAACCATGTACGAGGGCTTTACTTTAAATCAATAACAACTTACGAAGATAACACACCTTACGAGACTCCTCCTAAATAACAAAATCAGGTGGTTGCTCCATACAGATAGTGTTAGTAAGATCGCCATGAAGAGATGCATTCTTCATATCTAACTGATATAAAAGCTAATGATGATTGACTACCAGGGAGATGATAAGTCAAATAGAATTAAGCTTAGCAACGGGAGTGAATATCTCTGAGTGAAGCCTTTGATAACAAGGCATGCTTTCAAGCAGGCAAACAAACCATCAGGATTCACCTTAACTGTAAACACTCATTTACAACCAATGTGATGCTTACCATTAGGAATATCTGACAATTACCAAGTAACATTATCATTTAAAGCATTCATTTTCTTAATCATAGCATCCCGCCTAACATAATAGGCCAAAGCTTCGGGAACCGTATTAAGTATAGATTCAGTGATAAATGCTTTGGAAGAAGAGGATAAATGATCATAAGAAAAAAAACAAGTAAATTGGATAAGCGCAAATACTTTTACCATTGTGAAAAGCAATAGGAAGATCATCACTAGATATAGGATCAGACGGCAAAGCGATTGGATCATCATGACCGGTATCAAACGTAAAAGGAGTCAAGTCTTCAGTAACAGTAGTAGGAACATGATGACAACGTGTATAGTGATGAATGACGGGAGGTTTTGGCATATAAGAGATAGATGAGGACTTCAGAGATGACATGATTGTGTAGACTAATAAATTAGAATCCTCCCCCAAAGGCGAATAAGAGAAAAGTGAAGTAAATGTTGTATGCTACATCATTGAACAAAACATACTTGTTAAGACTAGGAAAGAAACATCAGTACTCTTTTTGTGCCCAAGAAAATTCTAAGAAAATGCACTTAACGAATTTAGGATCAATTTTAGAAATATGAGGTTGGACAAAACAAGTACTACCAAATATCTTAGGTGCAATAGGATATAGTGACCGAGACATGAAAAGAACATGAAATGGAGATATACCATAAAGAACAGATGACGAAATACGAATGATGAGAAAACATGCAGTAGACACAGCATCAACCCAAAAATATTTAGGGACTTTTGTCGAAAATAGTAATGCTTTGCTTGTTTTAAGGAAATGCCTATTTTTGCATTCGACAACGCTGTTTTGATTCGGTGTGTCGACACGAGAGGTTTGATGAAGAATGGCATAGCCGCCATATAACGATAAAAGGTGTTACATAAGTACTCTTTAGCATTATCACTCCTTAATGTTTGAACAAACACTTGAAAATTGAGTTTTAATTTTAGCACAAAAGGTAAAGAAAATGGGTAAATAAAATGGAATTATTTTTCATTAAATAAATTCATGTTAAACGAGAATGATTATCAAAGGTAACAAAATACAAACAATCCGTCTTTGATGTAACAGGACAAGGACCTCAAACATCAGAATGAACTAACACAAATGCAACATCAACTCTCTTATTGACTCGAGGACTCAACCTTACATGATGGTGTTTAACAAACTAACAAGACTCACAGTCTAAAGAAGAAAAATGAGAAAATTGCGAACACATTTTATTGAACAAATTAATGAAGGGATGGATGACCTAACCGACAATGTAAATCAATAGGGATAACAGTGCATGCACATGCTACTAAAGAAGTTGGTTTTGTATCAAGAATGTAAAGGTCACCTAATTCATGTCATTTACCAATAATCAGCATCGTCGTAAGATCCTGAAACAAGCAATGATTAGGGGGAAAATGAGACATTACAATTTAGATATTACGAGTAATCTTACTTATAGAAAACAAATTAAATTTACTTATAGAAAACAAATTAAATGAGAGTCGAGGAAGAATTAGGACAAAAGATAAGGATAAGGATAAGGAAGGGTGAGTTGGAATGTTTTGGATCCACTAATAAAGGATTTTCAACCGTAGGCTAGAGTAATTGGGTGTGTGTTGGGACGTAACTCAAATGCATAATATAAGTTAGGATTACATGCCATATGATATTTGGCACCCGAATCAATGACCCACTTAGGTAATGAGGAAAGTACTCAGGTAGCAGGATAATCAGAGTCAACAAGAGAAGTGGTGGATCCAGACTGAGAAGTATGTTCTTGATGTTACAACAACTTTGCATACTCTGCAACGAAAATTGTGATAAAATCACTAGGATGGGTAGAAGAGCTGGTACTCTCAACAATATTAGAGGATGAAGAATTTTTCTTCTTATGGAGCCTTGGAAAATTGCGTGTTATGTCCAATATTGTGGCAATAATGACACTCCACATAATCTTATCATTGTCCATGTCTAGAAGTACCTTTAGAACCGTTATTCTTGTACGGTAGTTTGTTGGGTACAGAAGTAGGAGTCAATTAAAAAGAGAACTGTTTTGTTATACATGAGGAATGATAGTCAATATCTCAGTGAGAATAAGCCTAATAAAGGCCTCTTACATAGATGATATTTGGGTATGATAAAGAACATGAGACTTTGCAGTATCAAAGTCAGAGGAAAGTTCAACCAAGAAGCCCCCCTAGCGCAAATTGTTCAAAGATTTGGTAGGAATAACATAAAATTTGATCTTGGGAAAAACAAAAGAAATTCGAAAGTTCTTCCTCCCCAACTCAGAAGAATAATCAGTTCTCAATGAGTACATGTCATAAGAAGGGGCATCAATACTTTGAAAATCTCAAGTCTTCAAGTAACTCGAATGTTGAGAACGATGATGAGACTGAGGAAAGTGGAAACAATGAGCTAGATGTTCATACCACGAATGGTGAAAAGAATGCAGAGGGTGATGCAACTACTTTCATCCTAGATAAAGCAAGAAACAAAGAACAAAACATTGGAAGAAATTTGAGCAACAACATAAATGATAAAGATAATGCAAGAGACTGCTCAACTTGATGAAATTCTTAATCAAGACAAAAGTGTTGGTGACAAATGTGGACTTAGCTTTGAGAAGAAAGTTTGTACACCAAAGGCGGTTAATAATCTTCTCAACTTCACTAAAGAAAAATACATACAAACTAAGTTGGTTGACAAGGCTGAAAGCTCCAATCAAGGTGGTAGGTTCGTTAAAGGAGATGAACAAGTCAGAAATCACAACTCAAAAGTTGTTATTGTCTGGAGAAATAATGGAGCTGATAAATCAGAAAATTGTATTTAAGGAGCCAAGCACAACTAACATAATGGACGTTCCTGGAAACATGACCCCACAAGATGTCCATGTCACAAGAAATTCTAATTGATTTATTCATGTATGTCACTACTGCAATCGTCCCCGTCATATTCTTGCATATTAACGGTTTTACTTAGGAGATAAATGAAGACAATTTAACAATTTTTATAGGCCCAACAACAACACTGCCCCTAGAACAGACCGAAGGTGTAGTGACAAATTTGTTTCCAAATCTCAAGAAAATATGAAAATAAAATTTAGGAGAAAGCAACCACCAGCCATGAGAGTTGCTGAAAATGTGATACTGCAGCTCATCAATACGAAAGGCTCTTACTACAAAGAAATAAAAGGATAAAGTTGGTGAGACTATTAAATGGAGATGGACTCAACAAAATTCTTTTGTAATCTTGGATTCGGGGATAGACACTTTCATTGTAAAATAAAGAATGACCAGATGTGAATCTTTGAAAACGAAGATGATGAAGAGAACCTCGAAGCTTATCATACCAAGTCCTTGGAGTTTGTTTCCACCCATAAAAACATTTATTTTGTTTGCACGTAGATTGTGGCTGTTGAACATCTTCAAAGCCAACTAGTTGAAACATGTAGATGGTATCCTTAATTTCACCATTCAGAAATGCATTGTTTGCATATATATGTTGAATAGTCCAATTTAAAATGAATGTCAGAGAGAAAATCAACCTGATGTAGACTTAACCACAAGATTATAAGTTTTATTGTAATCCACACCAACAACCTGCTCAAATCCCCGATCAACCAATCTTATCTTGAGTTTATACGATATGCCATCATCATTTGTTTTGACATTATAAACCAACTTATTATTGATGACTTTCTTGTCAACGGTGTAGGGGACCAAGGTCCAAGTGTTACTGTCTTGCAAGGCTTGAAATTCAGTTTTCATTGCATGGAAAAAACCAGGATCAGATAGTGCTTCTGCATCACTTTGGTTCAGTGGGAATAGCATTCTGAACTACAAAACATTTAGGCTTAGAAATACAGTTTTTGGACCTTGTTGTCATATGGTGATTGTTAAGGGTAATACTAGAATATTCATGAGGCGAGGACATAAACTGAAAAAGAGATTGTGATGGTGAAATGAATGTTGAGAGGGAGTGGGAATAGGAGACAGAGGTGAAGGTAAAGAAGGACAAGGAGGGGAGATAGAGAAGAACTATTAGAGGAACTGCAAAACTGAATTCAGACATTTGTTCATTTGAAGTATGGAAGGAGTAGAAATAAGACATCATGTGGGAATTCTAACTCATTAAACTTCATTGTGTTAGATACATATATCCTCTTAGATGGTGCCAAACACATGTATCCTTTATGAGATTCATTGTAACCTAGAAATAAATCATTGGTGGATCGAAATTGTTGTTTATTAATGTAGGGCTTCAATTATGGGAAACTAACACAACTAAGACTATGTTTGGTATCCATGATACGATACTAATCTCAAGATGATTGTTCTATAATTGTGACAATTATAGAACAATCATCTTGAGATTTGTATCGTATCATGGATACCAAACATAGCCTAAATAAATGATTGTTTTATAATTGTCACAATTATAGAACAATAATATTGAAATTAGTATCGTATCATGGATACCAAACATAGCCTAAATATGTTTAGCATTTCATAGTAAGGCACAGAAAGGAAAGCAGATATAAACTGAATTACTTGCCAAGCTAGGAGGGGGGTTGCAATTTATTTATGTGGAAAGTGGCAGCTCGAAAAACATCCAACTAACAATGTTAAATATATCCTCTATGTGTTGGTGTTTTCTTTCTGCCTTACACATTGTTGAGAGTGTATATTTAAAGGCTTTTAAAGGTGTATGTGCTGGACCCAGATATCATAATAGATTACGTCAAATGGTTTTGTAGACTAAGTAGTTAAGACACATGAGGTTTTTGGTGCATTTTCCCAAAACTTGCTGGAATGTGTATTACAAATCTTAACACTTTACATCAGAGACATATTGAGAGGAACAGACAGATGAGGTTCTAGCCAAAACTCACTTGCAGTTTGAGATATAGCCAAAACTTGCAGTTTGACATCTAACCACATACCCAAGTATTGATTATCCAATTCAAGAAAGAGAGCATCCAACTGATAAAAAAATTATCACAACAAATCCACACAGAGGACTTGGGATTTCGTGTAGTCGAAACAACGAGGAGTAGGTAAATTGTGGTGGAAGCAGTGAAAAGAACTTGGATCGAGATAGGCTCAAATCAATATATGATTGAAATGTTGTATCTTGAGATTTCGAGTGACCAACAAAAATATGCTGTCTTTGTTAATAGTCTATTTTCTGCGTAATAGCTTTTACTACTTATGACTAGCCCATCTATCTTCTGATTTAACTGCCCAAATTTCCAACATATTTCCAAATTAGAAGATGGCAAGAATTCAGAGAATGCATGAGAACTCGAATATGAAGAAGACAGACTGAGAGTGCAAAATAACTATTATCCTCTACAATGCTACAAAAAGTATACATACAGAAACCACTCTCTGCATCACAATTCTAACAACATACTCAGACTGCAGCTGCTTCATTATGGAATGGAGAGTTGTGGCTGCTTGTCGAATCCCGATGCCACGTGTCATGAACCTGAGCTGCAAACTGCAAGTTCCACACGACGTCCTCCACAGAAGGCCTCTCGTGTGACTCCTTTGACAAACATCTCAAGCACAGCCCAATCACAGTCTTGAGTGACTCATCTGTGCATTCCTTGTGCACGGATGGATCCACAATGCTCCTTCGACCCACAGCATCTGCCGTTAGGCTCACTGATAGCTGTCGAAGAATCAGTACATATATGCATCAGCATTAAGTGTTTTAGAAAATTATGATGTGGAAAAAAGGATTTAATTATAGACATCATGCTCTCTCTCTACTTACAATATCCTTGGAGATATTGACATCATTGAGAGACTTGATTGTTCTTCCAACGATCATTTCGAGTAGAATCACTCCAAAGTCATAAACGTCGTTTTTCTCCTCACTGCTCAATCTATATATGTAGATGCAGTGATTTTTATTACATTTTCTTTGGATGAAAAGGTAGGTCTAGACTGATAACAGATTCAACACTTACACTGATCCTGACTTTTGCTTGGATCCATAGTGCAAGTCTTGTATTTCATCCTAATCAAAGTCAGCGAAAATTTAGTTGTCAACAAGGTTATTTAGAACATGAAGATTTTCAGATAAGGAACACTTGTTAACTTACTGAGCTCCTGTTCTCTGTCAATAGAGGTAGATTGAACTTGTTGATCTTGACATGGAGGTTGTGATCGAGCAGAACATCTGTTATCTTGAGACGATTTGAGTAGAGGCCGGGTACTATCCCCGTATGGAGAAAAAGTATACCTCTGGCTACTCCAATAGCTGCTGCTATTCTCTGAGTCCAGGTGAATCTCTGCCCTGATTGTGCATCTGTGGAACTAAATATTGATCAGAAGCTGATTACAGGATTCAAAACTCGTAGATTTGTGTAGTTTGATACTTAACCAGGAAGACGAAAGACTAAAGAGATGATGAATGCTGCATGGTTCTTGAGTGTTTTACCTGATATGTATTTTCGGAGGGTTCCATTTGGGACGTACTCAGACACAAGAAGGATTTGGCTGACACTTGAATCGTCTTGATGGCACTCGAAGCAGTGCCCAATTGCACTAACTAGATGGGAATGCCTAAGTTTGGAGTTCAACTCGAGTTGATGTGTGTAAGTGTGGGTGTTGTGTTTTCTTTTCACTTGCAGACTTCTTATGGCAATGGCTGTCCCATCTGTTAGCCATCCTTTGAATACCTGATCTCAGTAAATCATATATTGGTAACTAAAATTCCAAGTTGTACTTATGGAGAGAACAAAAGGAAGAAGATGATTTGGTCATAGATTGTCAAGATTTAGTATAGTGCTAGTACTATGTTACACGCGAATCAATTAAAACTTATGGTTTCATATAATAAATTATAGAAGTAAATAAATAAATCTTTCCACAATTCTTGAAGAATGTTGATTTTCAAAGGACTCTTATCTTGTATCATACAAATAAAACACAAACATATACATTACTACATTACTACACCATCCTAAAAAACAACACTCCAAATCATTTATAATGGTTATAGATAGATATAGCTTATTATAGACAGTACAATAGTACAGGTACCTGCCCATGAGAGCCTTTTCCTATGAGATTCGATTTGTTGAAGTTATCCGTAGCTTCCTTGAGCTCATCCACGACAAATGTTCTATACGGTGGAAGGCCAAGTGCTCCAAGCTTCATTGTTTCAGAAATATACCCTGCCAACATCATTCAGTTTGAGAATTTGAAATGAAACCAATTGTTAGGATGCTATTATGTTTCAGTTTAGCAAAGTGAATTACTTATTAGAGTTGTTATATAATGAAAAAATATAAAGTAAAAGCAATTCAACCAGCAATAGGTCAAATGTGGAGACTAGGGACACTCACTTGCATCCTTGAGAAGCTGCAGAGTAAGGGCAGGCGAGACCTTATCGACAATCAGCCTCGACTGAGGAGGTTTACTTGCGTAATACTGCCGTTTCATGAGCTTCCTCTTCACTAGCAAGAAGGTGAGGCCAACTAGTGTGACTATCCCAACAATAGCACCAACCACAGTTGATGCAACAACTACTCCTCTACCATAAGTAGTAGGCCTTCTCTCCTTCCCCCGTGGGGAGATCCCCACAGCTAGAGCTTCACTGTGACAAAACGGGATGGGGTTCTGATCCCCGTACGCCCCAGACAAACAGTTCCCGTGATACAAAACCACCCTACCCCCATACTGATTCAGGCAATCAGGCAAGTCCCCAGTCAACCTATTCTGAGATAAATTCACAAACATGAGGTGTGCATTGCAAGACATGTTCTGCAAGAGCCTCCCAGTTAACTTGTTCCCCCCAATGTCCAAGTATGCGAGTGATGGCAGCGACAGCAGGGACCCCGGGAACGGGCCGACTAGCTCGTTCAAGGAGATATCGAGTTTCGTTAGTTGATACCAAGAGCTCATATCATCTGATGACACAACAGAGTGAAACTTATTCTTCCTAAGCACTAAAGAAACTAATTTTCTTGGAAGGGAAGGGAACTTAGGCCCAAGATTGTTGCCTTCCAAATCAAGAACTTGAAGGTTTGTTAAATTGAGAAGCTCAGGCACTTCCCCAGTGAGATTATTTGCAGCGAGCACAAGTGTCCTAAGATTCACCATAGTCGAAAACGACGTTGGAAGGGAGCTACAAAGTGAGTTGTTTTTTACACTCAACACCCTCAATGCAGGCAAAGAACTAATCCAAAAGGGAATGCCACCCTCAAACCTATTGTGATCCAATATAAGAGTCTGAAGATTCATCATTGATAACATCTCTCTAGGGATTACACCATCAAAGAAATTAGAAGTGATGTTCAGAATCTCCAACGAAACCAGACCCCCAATCTGGGAAGGGAGTGGGCCCTTTAGTCCTAATGATACTAGAGTAAGCACCTTCAAATTTGGGAGTGCAGCAATATTTGAAAATAAGGAAGCAGCCGAGAAATCTTGGCTCAAGTGAGGAAACCAGTAGTTACCAGTGATGTGGAGCTGAGTTATGTTGCCTTCATAGCAAGCAAGAGAGAGAATCTGACTTGGCTCATTGTTGCATAAATTTTCATCATCATTCCAGCTGCTTGTTTCAACTGGGAAATTGAGTTGCTGCTTGATTCTCACTAGGGTCTCAAACTGGGAACTCTCCAACTGGTTTGAGAGTCTAGGATGCAGAAGAAACAAGAAGAGGAGGTGGAAGAAGAAGAAGAAGAAATTCAAGGGAAAGAGTCTTGCTTTAGCCATTGATGCTCTGCTGTGAAACAAGAACTGCATGTGTGTGTATAAATTAGTGTTAACTAGGACTGTTCCCCATTTCCCTCATTATTGGATGCTATATATTAATTTATTTATCTTTTCCATTCTAAAATACTATATTTATTTTATTTTGCAAATAGATAATAATTACGTAAAATACATGACATTTTTATCATTTTTTTTTAATTTATACAATGATATTTCAATTTGATGTTAATATATACATAACCTTTTTGAATTTTTGATTGATATAATAACCTTTTAATTTAGGGTGAAAATATATATTTTCTTATGTTCTTAATGTTCCCAAATTAAATTAAATGCAAATTAGGGATAGAAGATCCCAAAATACTAACATGGTTAATAATCAATTGAAAGTTTTAGAATTTTTATGCCATTAAAAATCATTGTATAAATCATTATATATTATTTGATATCGTTATTAATAAAATAATACTCTCATCATTATGCTATTGTCTTCCTACTTTGATAAAAAAAATTCTTAAAGTTCTAATTAAAATAGGATAATAATAGCGAGAGATATGGAATATTATATAACTACTTTATATTGTTGTCTCATTAACATACTATAATTAATCAGCAGAAGACAAATGCATTGAAAATGACAGTCTTTATTTAAAGGTACAAACGTATAGCATCACTAAGAGGTATTTTGGTTGTTATGTTATCTTGTGTTGAATTAACTAACCTGATAATGGAATAATTAAAAAACTGAATCTTATATAATTCCTTTTTGTTTCTACATAATTTTTTATTTATTTTTGGCTTAATGGAATCTGGCTGTCTTATAGAAACCATATTGCAGCTTCTTCTCTATTTTTACTTGTAGGCATGGCAAATTATAGCTTGTCCTCTAAATCCGCAGTATATATTTTAATCAATAATACAAAGGGAAAAACATAAAAATATAGCTGAATATCAAGGAACATGGTCTCATTTTGGCTTCCAAAAGTCACAAAACAATTTAGAGGGTTCTTTTATGATAAATAGGACATTTAATTATAATTATAATTCTTGAACTATCAATAACACATAATTAGAATGTGAGATCATATCAATTTTATTATGGATCTCAAATTTGGGGAGTATATATGTTATGTCAAGAGTTCGTCGCTGGAATATGGTGTCTAGTCTAGGACAAAATTAATTATTGAAGGTTTAAGTGAATTGTATTTATAGTTAACAATGCCATTTCTAAAATAGTATATGATTTATTTAATTTTGTTTGCATCAATTCAATTTCTCTCAATTTTAAATTTATCCAATTTAAACCCCAACTTGCATGCGGTCAAATTTGTCAGCATGAAATATTTTGCAATTACTAATGTAACGTAGTTTTAGACTTGATGAAAAAAGTATATATATGTCCCGGATTTAATTTGGTAATATGAGAGTTTTGGAAAAATAAAAAATTATGTATTTTATTATCAAATTAAAAGTTGATGATACAAATAAAAAATAGAGAATGTTCAATTCTGAAAAAGGAATAATGATTGAAAGTTTAAAATAGTCATTAATTGGCAAAAGCTATATGTTTTTATACCTTTTCAAGCCAAAAAAGAGAGTTAAAAGACTAGGATTCACTTCTCAAAAGTCAAGATATACCTTACCATTTCTTATAAAACCAAAACTAGGTAAATTATTGAATAATAACCATATTTCACAATCATGCATGATAGTCCTTCCGTCCGGTCTTAAGTATTACGTTTTTTTTAGGTTGTCCCAACTTAAATATTACATTTTGTTTTTAAAACATATTTATTATTCACATAATTTTAAATAATATATATTTATATTATTATTTTATATTTCATCCGTCTCAATAAACATAACACAATTTATATTTATGTGAATTAAAATAATAAATTGTGTGAAAAGACTAATACTATTCAACTATTGAGGGAGTAAGATATAGCAAGGTACATTGATAATTGATAAAGCATTTGGTTGCGTTATCGATCAATCAAAATCAGCCACGATATATCCTTGACAAAAGAAGAAAATTTTAAAGCAAAATATGTCGAGAAGTGGGGTCACAAAATAGCCTTTAATAAGAAAGTACAGAATAGTAAAAAGTGAAGTGTCCAAAATACATTCACATGTTGTGTCCTATTTTGATGGGATAAAAATACTTACTAATTTAGAGCATTTTCTGAGGTCATCAAAATTGGATTTAGAGTCACGGGTGTGGTCAAGACATGCAAATGAGAGTGACAACTCTTCCTCAAAATTACATTCTATTTCACACGTGAGTATCTTATTTCATATTCATTTATTATTATTGTTATTGTTGTTAGCTTATATTATTGATGTACGGTGGCCACCGCAGCTCACTCTCTCTTACTTACTTTAGTCGGTTCGTAATTTTTGCTTTATTAAAACAAAACAAAATAAATATAAAGGACAGCCTATAATACGTGTGTGTATATGATTTGTATGGGAGCATAAAGAAAGAGGTTGAGCATGACGTTATTGAAATCTTGTTGTTGGAACAAGTGCTTGCGACTATCGAGCATTTATAGCAAAACTAGTATCAAAATTGTTCCTTAACCTTTGGACAAGTTTAGTGCACAAGATGTGAACAGGAATGAAAACATTGATTATATAGTAGTATTTTATTTACACTATCATACATACTCCTTTCCTCTTAATATTTATGGTACGTTTCTTATAGCAATGAGATTAAGAAGTAGTAATTTAGAGTGATGCTAAATAGTCACACCATAACTAGCCACACAATGCATTATTCTAAGCCTTAAATCTAATTAATAAATTATAATCAAGTTAAAATTAATAAATTTTTATTAAAAATTAATTATTTATCTACATGGTATGTGATAGGGAATAATATCATCACTATTTTTCCAATAAAAAGAAGAAGTTTATTACTGAAGAAAGATACATTCAGATGATGAACTAGACTCTGATACACGCAAAAGTAAAGAAGGTTGGGAAATCTTTTAGTTCTAGTTAGTGTCCAGAGGATGTGATCTGAGCACTTCTCACCTCTGCACTGGGTTACCTCTAAAATCTGCCTCAAGGGGTCTGATCATAAGGGTCTACTAAGTATGATAGTCACGTTTCTAGTACTGCCCGACTGTGTCAGTCCCGTATCTGACATATGTCAAAGTTACAGAAATATGCGGCGATAACGCCTAACTACCATAACGGGGACCATTACAATGTGGTAAAACATGATTGATTGAGGTTCATTTACACGCACTATTTACACTTAGCACGTCTGAGGTATATTACTGATTTACCCTTCGTATACCTAACTATATTCACACACAAGAGAAAATGAACACTTGTTCTTTTATGCATTCTTATAAGTCTACACGAGCTGACTTGAGCGTCAGAGTGTTTTCCCAGAGGACCCACGACCCTTCCTCCGATCTTGTTTTGCAGGCCTTACTCGCGACTCTAAGACCGAGTTAATCTCGTAATTAAACTACACAGTTTACTCAAAGGTATGAACTCCAAACTGTTGGAGCCTTCATACGTTTTTCATATCATTTTGTTGAAGACTAATCCTTAGCCTAACAACTGGCGCCGTCTTTGGGAGACATTTTCTTTCGAAAATAACTTAAAAATCCAAAAAATTCTTTTTATACGGGCGTTGAAGCCATTAACTCTAAGAAATTGCACGTTGAAATCTTAAACCGTAAAGATGTGGCGCTGAAGCAGGGAACAATGGATATTATCAGATCAAAAGCAAACTTGCTCACTATGTCAAAACAGATAGGAATAAAAAACAGAAGGCTCATACCAGAACACCATTAGCAAGAAAGCAGAAGACTAACATGGACAACATAGATAGGAACCATCCATCTTTCTACAAAGCCATCTCAAGAACAGATGACTCAGGGAGACAAATCACTTGATATATTTGTGTTCCCAATACTAAACTGATTTGGGTTCCAAAAGGAACATTTGCTACTAACCAAACACCCAATCATTGAAAGGGTTTCTAAGTCCTTGTAATTGCAGGATGGAAGAACTTCAAGAAGGAGTCAAGTAGCAAAAGGTTCAGTCTGGATAATTGATAGCGGATGTTCAAAGCATATGACGTGTGACAAGAACCTGGTATCTGATTATGTCGAAAGACCAGGTCCACATGTAACCTTTGGTTGTAACTCAAAAGGTTATACCAGAGGATATGGTAATGTTGAAATTGGCAAGACCACTATTACTAATGTTTCTTATGTTGAAGGTCTTAGTCATAACTTATTTTCTGTTAGTCAATTATGTTCCAATGGTAATCAGATTATCTTTGATGCTAACAACTGTTTTGTGAAGAATCAGGAAGGACATGAAACTCTTCTTACCGGTAAACTACATGACATGTTATATATTGTGCAATGGAAAAACTAGATCGAGACTTGTTTAGTTGTTAAAACAATCTTAGAGACGAGCTGGTTATGACACAAGCGACTTAGCCATTTGAACTTCAAGTCTATCAACAAGATTGCAAGAGAAAAGCTAGTTGAAGGATTACCAGACCAAGTGTATGATAAAGATTATATTTGCGAAGCTTGTCAAGCTGGAAAGCAGACCAAGTCATCTTTCCCCTGCAAAGCAGCTCACTCATCAAACAGAATACTAGAGCTTCTATACCTAGATTTATTTGGCCCAGTAACGCCATTAAGTATTATTGATGATTATTCCAGATTCACTTGGGTTATCTTCTTGTTTAAGAAAAAGGAAACGTTGGAGAAGCGACCTGATTTCTTCAACAATCTGATTACTACAAGAAGCTCAGGAAGCATATTACAAGAAGATGTTCTGATCTGGAATCCACCAGAAGATGAAGAGATTGATATTCAACCTTCAGTTGAGATCATCACACAACAAGGGGGAACAACTCATATCGAGCCTGATCAGAACAGACCGGTTTAATATGAAGATAATGAACCAGCTCAGAGTCAACCTGATGAATCAAATGACATCAACAACGGTTCGAATACCAACCTGGAAATTGAAATGGAGAACCTATTCCAAGCAACTTCATTAGCACACCCAGAGTTTGAGGATCCAGTAGATGAACCTGAACCTGAGATATCAGAAGAGGAGATGTCTAAGTGCAGAACGTGGATTTAAGATCATCCACCAGAGAAGATTGTTGGGAACCTCATAGACCACGTGAAGACCAGAAGAATACATGGAGAGAGCGCATTACCAAGTTGCTACCTATCTCATGTTGAATCAGCCGAGGCATATGAAACACTTCATGATGCAGATTAGATAGTAGCTATGCAAGAGGAGCTCAATGAGTTCAAGAGAAATCAAGTGTGGTATCTCATAGATCGTCCTAAACACCAATGAGTAATAGGTGTTAAATGGGTATTCAAAAAACAAACGAGACAAGAACGAAGAAGTAGTAAGGAATAAGGCTAGATTAGTTTCCAAAGGATACAGTCAACAAGAGGGTATAAACTTCGATGAAAAATTCGCCCCAGTTGCCAGATTGGAAGCTATCAGATTGTTCTTGGCATATGCACCTTACAAACGGTTTAAAGTATACCAGATGGATGTCAATAGTGCATTTCTAAATGGAATTCTGGAAGAAGAAGTTTATGTAGAGCAACCACCTGGATTTGAAGAAGGAGATCCAAAACATAAAGTTTACAGATTGGCAAATGCAGTTTATGGGTTAAAGCAAGCTCCAAGAACTTGGTATGAGACGCTGTCAACCTTTTTGTTGGAGTCAGGCTTTCGACGGGGCTTAGTTGACAAAACACTTTTCATCATCAAAGTCAAGGAGCATATCCTTTTAGTACAAATTTACGTAGATGATATTATCTTTGGATCTCAATCTGGATATTTATGTGATAAATTCGCTGACCTGATGAAGAATAAGTATCAAATGTCCATGATGAGGGAGATGAATATCTTTTTAGGTTTTCAGGTTAAGCAGCTACCAGATGGAATATTCATAAACCAAGCGAAGTATGTACAAGACTTGATCACCAAGTTTGGAGTCAATGATAGTAAACCTGTCAAGATTCCAATGCAGACCAATGAAAAGATTGATCTAGATCCAGAGGGCAGCCCAACCAATATAACTCAGTACAGGGGTATCATAGATTTACTTTTATATCTAACTGTTAGTCGACCTGACATTACTTTTGCAGTTGGTGTTTGTGCAAGATAATAGGCCATCCCCAAGGAATCTCACATGAAAGCAGCTAAGATGATACTACGCTATCTCAAAGGAACAACTCACATAGGTTTATGGTATCCATGTGATGATAATTTTGAGTCAACTGGTTATTCAGATTCTGATTATGCAGGATGTAAGCTAGATAAGAAGTCTACTTCGGGAACCTGTCAGTTTCTTGGAAATAAGCTGATCTCATGGTTTTCAAAGAAGCAAACCTCTGTGGCTACATCAACTACTGAAATTGAGTACATGGCCGTTGGAAGCTGTTGTGCCCAAATACTATGGCTCAAGCAGCAGCTCAAGGATTATGAGATCAATGTAAAGGAAATTCCTATATTCTATGACAGGTCGAGTGCTATTGCGATTACACATAATCTAGTCTTACATACGAGATGTAAACATGTGGATGTGAGACACCACTTCATAAGAGACCATGTGGAGAGGAAGAATGTGCAGATCGAGAAGATACATACTGAAGTACAACGAGCTGACATCTTAGCAAAGGCATTACCTGAGGAAAGATTTAAGATGTTATGTGGAAAGCTAGGATTGCTAAACTTGGATGATAGAAGCAAATCATTGGATGCAGATCACTACACATTTTAAGACAACATTTAAAGACAACAAGATCACTCTTGTTTTCTGATTTGCGTAACTCACAAGCGAGATTTTCCTTGGACAGATGGAGTGAACCTGATCTGTCAATCCAAACAATCTCTCAACGAGAAAGCTTAATCTCTCTACTTAATTAGTCAAGTAAACTGAAAAGTTGGATTTTGGTGTATTCCTTGCTTCCCCCCCCCCTACACCAAACCTTGCTCTTTCGGGACCAACAAGTGGTATCAAAGCAGGTGGTTCAACTGACCACTATATTTGTTTCACAAGGTTAAGGCCTATGTGGTCAACTTGAATAGATCTTGAAAAACCTATTTTCATTCATGAGCATACTATCTACCATTATGGAATCTTCTGTTATTAGGGCTTGCGAGGAGTTTTCTATCCAATGATACAGAGAATGGAGTTTTAGAATCAAAACCTGTCTGAAAGCTCATCATTGTCTGATGTGGAAAGTGATAGAAGAAGGTCCACTGGCCATATATGAAGAAATGACTCGTGTAACTAACACTGGAGTTGTAACAGAGCAAGTACTCAAAGATCCTAGAAAGTATACTACTGAGGAACGGCGTGAAGCTAATTTAGATGACTTTTCTAAAGGAATCATTTCCAGCATAGTAAAAGGAGTTCATTTAGCAAGAATTCAAGATTTGGATAAAGATAAGGAAATTTCGGAAGCACTATAAGAACTCAGTATTAGATCTGAAGCAATGATCGAAAAAAAACTTTCCATGGCCTGCAACAAATTTGACGAATTTAAGATGCGACTTGCAGAATCCATTGACCAAATGAAGACCAGGTTTACTGGAATCTTATTGGAGATATCTGCTCTCAAAAAGGATAAATATACTCAGTGAGAGAAAAATCTCAAAGTCATCAGAGCACTGCTACCTAGCTAGGAAATCTACGTAGCAATGCAGCCACTAAGAACGGACTTCAATATTCTCACTACTAAAGCCTTATTTGATCATCTAGATGGTCATGAATATGATATGAAAAGAATTCATGGAACACATTACTCATCTAACAAGAAGGGAGAAAGCAGTTTCAAGAAAGAAAAGGAAGTAGCTTTCCATGATTCTAGCTGAGGAACCAGTTACACCTGTTGTAGAGGAAGAAAGTTGAAATGACAAACTGCTTAAGGAATTTGCTATGATCGCAAAGAGATTGGAGAAACAAGAAACCAGATCGAGGAAATATCGGAGGTTCTACAATGAAAACAAGAAACATCGATACCAGAAAAGTAGAGACCAAGATCGATCTGAGAACAAACCTGAGGTAAAAAGTTCTAATAAATCTTGTAATTCTACTGATTATACTTGTTATGGTTGTGGCAGAACAAGTCACTTCAAGACCGATTGCCCCAACTTATCCAAAAGTCAAAGAGAGGAACTTAGAGCTAAAAGAGATCACAAACTTAAGGCTCAACGAAAAGCCATGCTTGCTGAAGAAGATTCAAGCTCGAGTCATTTTTCAAATAGCTCATCAGATAACGATGAAGCATTCTTCACACAAGATCAAGAAGAATATTGGGATGAGTGTTACATGGGAATTGACAACGGCCTCGACCAGAATGAGGTAAATTCACATGTTTCTATGTCATCTAACAAACCTGTTGTTGGTCCTGAAAGAGCAAGGTTTGGTGTATGGGGGGGGGGGGGAATACACCAAACAAATGACTAACCAGATTGATCACCAGATCAATATCAGATCAGTCCAAGCAGATGGCTCTATAGTGTAAACACTTAGAAAATAATAAGAGTGATCTTATTATTTTCTAAGTATTGTGTGTGCGGAAATATGGTGGATTTAATGAGTGCTCTTGTTTAGAAAACCTTAAGGATTAATCAGATTGATTGAGATGCAGATTATATGATAGTGCAGATGGTTAGAATAATAAACAACTGAAAGTAAATACGCAGAAATGTAAAGAACACAGTTGTTTAACGTGGTTCGGGAAAACCCTACGTCCACGATCTGGTCAGAACTAGACCAGATTATCCACTACTAGGATACTCTGCTTCTTTATACTCGTGGAGAACGAGTCACAAGTATCAATCAAAGCTAGAGAGATACTTATGCACGAAATAAGGGTCGTGTCCCTTTACAACAGATTACCTCTACGTTACCACTAGAAAACTACTAGCTAGCAGGGTGATCTCCTTTCTCTCGATAAGACAGACTTGAATCGAGGTTGAGTTGGTGTGATTTAGAATCACAGGTAGTTTGAAGCTCTGAGTCTGGTTCACAGATTGATTGCTTGAGAGTATGTCGTCAATGTAGCTCGCGTGCTTACATCATCTCCAGACTTTGAACTTTAAATATATAGGCATTGAATTAAAATTCTAGCCGTTGTTGATTGGCGTATGATTGATTGTAGATTGCCAATCAATGATATCCATCATATCTGTTCTTGCCATGTAGAAAACGTTGACTCAATCTTCAAGGTATGGAAAACAGATTGCTAACGGCTTCTTTCCTTCTTTGTGTCAATCGAAGATTTTCTTCCCAATCCCTGTTGGATGGGCTTCAAAAATGACGTGGCAAGAAGACATGATGTGTAGGATGATGTCATCTAGTGGTTTGATGACTCTATCGATCTGGTGTTTCGTAGTGATCATCGATCTGGTCGCTGTCTGTCACAGCAGATCAATTTTTTCTTGGCGTGAAATCTTGGCCTTCATCCTATACTATTTATAGAAATGACTTCTATAGGAATAATTCCTTTACATGCTAAGTCATCTCGTAATCTGTTCTCTATCAGAATTCACTTTATATGCAGTGATCTGTTAACACGTAGAACAGTTTAACTCTAAAAAGACTAAGTGTGTTTCGAGAGATCATCATCATAACTAGAATACATTAGGGTTCCCAACAATTTCCCCCTTTTTGATGATGTCGAAATCACACTTTACAAATATATCCTAATAACTTATTAAGAGTGATCTGGTTGGACAGCCAGGTGGATTAGATTTCGTTATTTAGGTTATAATGATTAAAACAGTTTGTATATGTTCTGGACAATAAGTTGTCATCAGAAACTCAATGACCTTCATAGATAAGGGTAAATTCAGATTACAGTTCATCACAACAAAAATAGGAATTACAGATAGTAAAAGATATGAAAGTGAGTAACTATCTGCTCTTCTTCTTCTCTTCCTATAGTTTCTTCATCTTGGCCCTTGTCTCGTCAGATATGAGCTGTACGCTCTCATATACTCCTTCTCTCACTCTTATATAATCTGGATCTTCAGCGTCTATCTTGTATCCTCTATTTTCTGCAAGCTGGTTTATGAAGTTGAGTAGGAAGGTCTTGTCTGGAAGCTCAGTGCCGGGTATGTTAGGACATGTTCTGAATTCCCTCTCTGGGGCAGTGATTGTAACCTGGGCTTTTGCTGCTGCTGCTCTTATACCCTCCACCAGATCTCTTGCATCGTTTAGGTCCAGATAGAGATTGAATGCCTCATTAGGTGTCCCTTCGCAGTAAGCTGGTTCTTTGAGAAAGTAGCGACACATAATGAAGCCATATCTTAGTCCTTCCCATCCCTCCTTTAAGTTCTCTGGGACCCAGTTGGTCTCTCCTTCTTTAGTTTTCATTGTCCTGATAGGAGCAGACGAGAACCAATCGGATCCAGATCGTTTCTTCTTCTTCATAGGTTGGGAGTGGCTTGATCTGCTTGATGTTGATATAGATATCTTCTGAGCTTGAGCAGATGGTGGGCTTGGTCGATCTGTAGCTCCGGTTGAGCTTCTTTCCTTTCCTCCTTGGCACCAGATTGTCCCTTCCCCTTTGTAACTACAACCTCCTTTCCTTTCTCCTTCTTCTTCTTGGATCCTTCTCCCTTTTCGACATCATCAACATACAGATTGATGAGTGCCTTAAGGGAGGTGATCTCCTCCTTCATCTCTTTTACTTCCTTTTCTGAATCTATCCTTTGTGTAAGCAGGGAAGTGATGTTGAGGTTAGAGTCGTCAATCTGCTTCTGTAGTGAGGTTTTTGCTGTGGTTAGATTGACAGTGAAATTCTCTTGCTCCTCCTTTATCACTCCAACCTCATCAAAAAATGAGTCAATTAAGGCCTTCGTTGGGTAACGCAGTTCGCTCATCTTTCTGGCACAAAATCTTTCCCATCTGTTTCAAATTTTCTGAACATCGCTCTGGTTTCTGAGTTAGCAGCCTTGATCACTTCACCAGCAATGCCATTTGTCTGCTCCTTGACAATGGAATGGACCATGTCCTTCTCTTTCTTTGCAAATTCAGTAACAATCTTGTACATTTCATTGATTTTAAGCTCCATGGTTACTAGAGTCTGATCGATCTGTGCCTTCCTCTCCTTTGTAGCAGATCGATCATCGTCCATCTTCTTGCTCAGCTCTTCTAGTTTCATTCTGCACACTCTTCTCAAGTCTGAGTCAACCTGGTCAACATGGGATTTCAGATGATTGTTGAACTCAGTGAGAATGCGAGTGGCCTGGTCTTGGACTGTGGAGAGCGTCCCATACATAAACTTGTCAACTTTGTTGGAGATCAGATCCTTCACTTGTTCATTGGATAGTGATTGATGCTGGGTCATCAATATATCCTCTAAATTTGTCATCTCCACAAACTCATCCATTTTTGCTGCGACAGCAGGGGTGTAGATATTGTCTGTAAGCTTTCCTCCCACCCTCTGTCCAGCCGGCTCATGCTCCTCTTGTGGATAATTGACCACTGCTATCTGAATCTTACTTTTCTTTGCTGGTTCCCCCTCAGCCTGTGCAGTGGTCTCCACAATCTGCTCTCCAGCATCAGCCATGTGCTGATCTGGTTCTGGTTCTGTTATTGCTGCACCCGGTTGGTGAGCATCAGTAGGTTTAGCTTCAACTTCTACTTCTTCAACTACTTCCTCTTCAATGCTCTCATAAAATTCCAGCATTTCTGCCTTTTCATATACAGATCTGAGGTCGATATGGAGTTCTTTGGCTTCAAACTTAGACATACCCAGGATATCTGGTTTGTAAGTCTCCCTTAACTCAGCTATGGTGGAGGCAGTGAAGATGTTGAGCAAGGTCGCTTCTTCTGCTTTCAGGGCATGTATTGATCTGGTTCGGAGTAGGGCATCAAGGACATAGAATTCTTTATCCTTGATGAGCAGAAGAAATTTGAAGCGTCTTGCTGCCTCGTAGCTCTCTGGAGTGAGCTGTATCCCAGGAAATGTCTTAAGTACGGAGTGATCTGCTTCAGTTTCTAGCATCTTCACTACAGTTTCTGCCTTTTTCTTCTCCTCTTCCTCATCTGTGGATTCTTCTTCTCCTTCTTCCTCGTTATCTATTTGTTCCAAGGGTTCAGCTGAGGATGGGCTGGCAGTACGAGCAGGAGAAAAATCCTTGACCTGGCTTGGGTCCAAGGAGGAGTTATGAACCACGTCCTCTGGTGGTCCAGCCACCAAAATTTCTTCCTCCTCAACCTCCTGTTGAGGGATGACAGTTTCTTTGACCTGGACTTCCTCCACAGGTTCTGCGAGTTTTTGTAACCTCCTTCTCTTTAGTTTTGGTTGTTGGGCTGCAGTGGAGGCGTCCGTATCAACTGAGCTCGCCCTCCTTGTAACTCTCTTGGAGGGGGTTCTTTCAGTTGGTTTCTCTTTTGTTGCGTTGGATTTTGTGGATTTCTCTGCAGGGGCAGATGGTGGAACCTAGATGGAGTTTGAACTACCCATCTCCATCAGAGCGTTGACAAACACGGGGTCTGTTACCCTTGCAATCAAATTTGCAGAAATGACCATGGACATTTCAATTTGGTGCTGGTCCTTTGGGAACCTCAGCCTATCATTGAACTCCACAACTGAGTCCCATTTATGCTGGTTGAAGAACATTTCCAGCATAAAACTTATCTTGGTTTTTTTTTTTTTTTTTTTTTGTAACTTTTCTTGGTTGAGTGTCTCAAACTGCTTCTTCTCACCTCAATTCCAGGGCTGGCTCCCTTCACAAATGTGATCATCTTGGCCTCCTTTGCCAAGAGATCAAAAAGTATTCTGCTCCAATTCACAGGTAGATTTAGCACAACAGCGGGTAGAATCTTGAACTTTTTGGGAGTCACCTAGTTGTAGGAACTATTGTGGTTCATGAATATTCGTTGGACGAATTCGAAGACAATCTTGAATTCGGGTGCTAGCAGTGCCATGTTGAACATCTTGTTCGTATAACGAAGGGGCACTACCATTACAATCTCAATCGCGTCCTGCAGTTGTTCTTCGGTAATGTCTCCAAGAGTGAGACCTTCATCCTTCAATTTGTAAACAGCATCAATAATGTTTAATACATTATATGTGGTGTTGCTGATGGTGTTGCCTTTGCTGACCCTGATGGTAGCTTCATTCCCGCCTTTCTCTCCTTGCCACGACAGATAGAAGGCAGCAACTTTCTTTGGTAGAAAGTGGACATGGTGTGTAGTAATTATGTTGTGAAATCCTACAAAGAAATCAAAAACAATAGATGTGAGCACTATCCTTCTATCAATGAAGTATAAGTGCCCAATAGCAGTTTACAGACCATTGAATTCTATACAACAGTACAAGTGCTCATGCAGAATAGATAAAGTAGATTTTTAATACAAGTTTAATAAAACTCAAAACATTCAAGATATAGATCAGTTAAAAGAAAACTCATAGATTAAAACCTTTGCAACGTCTAACAAGGTCAAAGGCCTTGTCCAGTTTGTGAAACCTGAAGGTATCAAGAACAGCATAAAGATCTTGATGAATATATGGTTTCAGAAAGTTAACTTGCTCAAGAAATAGAGAAGATTTGGGTGCCATATTGGTAAAAACAGATAGGTTTTTGAAGATTGAGAGAGTTTGGAAAGGAGAATATTTCGCGAAGTGTTTAAGGAAGAAGAACAGTGTATGTATGTAATAGACGAACCGCCTTATCAAAATGTATATATAGATAGATAAGCTATAAGAAAGAGTAATATTTTAATTGATTTCCTTCCCTTTTTCAGCTTTTCCCGCTTCTCCGTGTTATAGACTTTTGGTCTATTATTTTCTTTTCTCCGCGTTTGATACACGCGCTTGATCCAACGGCTGCAGTGAGGCGCGTGTTTGTATCACCAGTTGATTTTCTTCCTTTTTCTTGGTTTGGTAAAAATCTCCTCGATCACGTTTCCCAAATACTGTACTTAATCATCAAAAATAAAAGATTTGGTATATTTATGTCAGGATTAGATATAAGAAATATGACATAATCACCGTATCTTATTGAATTTCCCCCTTGACCAAGTAATATTAAAATAAAAGAATTATTAATATCCACGTGGCAGTTAGTCATCTGGTCCAGACCGATCTCCTTCATAGTGAACTGTTGTCAGCATTATCGATCTGTTTATGCCACTTTCAACTTTGGACATTAACCTTGTATGATGACCTTGTTAATAATTCCCGGTTGAAATTTAATCAATCTATTTATTATTACCCCTATTTTTGATGATCTGGTGTCAATTCTCAGTTGGAATTTTTTCATGGTCTGTTTTTTTATCAATCTGGTCTATATCAATCTGGTTCTAATTCCCTGTTGGAACCATCCTTTCTTGAAGATTTAATAGTCCTAGTTTACCATAAAGCATCTTAAATCTTTCTTCTGGTAATGCTTTGGTGAGGATGTCAGCTCTCTGTACTTCAGTGTGTATTTTCTCGATCTGAACATGTTTTCTTTCAACATGATCTCTTATAAAGTGATGTCTCACATCCACATGTTTGCATCTGGTATGCAAAACAGGATTCTGTGTGATTGCTATAGCACTTGAGCTGTCACAGAAAATGAGTATCTCCTTAACATCGATCTCATAGTCTTTGAGCTGTTGTCTTAACCAGATTATTTGTGCACAACAACTTCCAGCTGCCATATATTCAGCCTCTGTGGTTGATGTGGCAACAGATGTCTGTTTCTTTGAGAACCAGGAGATTAATTTATTTCCCAAGAACTGACAAGTACCGGATGTTGACTTTCTGTCTAGCTTACATCCAGCATAATCTGAATCGGTGTATCCAGTGAGCTCAAAGTTGTCTTCACATGGATACCATAATCCAATATGGGCTGTTCCCTTAAGATATCTTAATATCTCCTTAGCTGCTTCCATGTGAGATTCTTTGGGATTTGCTTGATATCTTGCACATACTCCTACTGCAAATGTGATGTCAGGTCGACTGGCAGTTAGGTAGAGTAATGACCCTATGATCCCTCTGTATTGAGTGATATTTGTTGGTTTTCCTTCTGGATCAGGATCAATTTTTCCGTTGGTCTGCATTGGGATTTTAACTGGTTTACTGTCTTTAATCCCAAATTTAGTCAGCAGATCATTGATGTACTTTGTTTGATTAATGAAGATGCCATCTGGTAACTGCTTGACCTGCAAACTTAAAAAGAAACTCATTTCGCCCATCATGGACATTTGATACTTATTTTTCATAAGTTCAGCAAATTTATCACATAGATAGGTAGATTGAGATCCAAATATGATATCATCTATATAGATCTGTACTAGAAGGATATTCTCTTTGACTTTGATGATGAACAAGGTCTTGTCAACCGATCCTCTTCTGAATCTAGATTCTAGTAGGAATGTTGATAAAGTCTCATACCAAGCTCTAGGGGCTTGTTTTAGACCAGTCTGTATACTTTCTGATTTGGATCTGCTTCTTCAAATCCAGGTGGCTGTTCCACATCGACTTCTTCTTCAAGGATACCATTGAGGAAAACACTTTTGACATCCATCTGGTATACCTTGAACCTTTTGTGTGCAGCATATGCTAAGAATAACCTTATTGCTTCTAGTCTGGCTACGGGTGCAAATGTTTCATCAAAATCAATGCCTTCTTGTTGATTATAGCCTTTAGCTACTAATCTGGCTTTGTTTCTAACTACTTCACCCTTCTCATCTCGTTTATTTTTGAACACCCATTTTACACCTATCACTCCTTGGTGTTTGGGTCTATCCTCGAGATACCAGACCTCATTTCTTTTGAACTCATTAAGTTCCTCTTTGTTGGGAACCCCATAACATCTCTAAGTTTTGATGATGGTTTTTTC
>JAPKLX010000158.1:353741-400897 GCA_026898415.1 Leonotis leonurus | reverse complement strand
AACAAGAAAACCTAAAAAGTTGGAATTGGTGTATTCCCCCCCCCCCCCCCATACACCAAACTAGCTCTTTCGGGACCAACAATTGACTAACGGAAAATAAGTTATGACTAAGACCTTCAACATAAGAAACATTAAAAATAGTGATCTTGTCAATCTTAACATTACCATATCCTCTGGTATAACCTTTTGAGTTACAACCAACGGTTACCTATGGACCTTGTTTCTCTACATAGTCGTATAACATGTTCTTGTCACAAGTCATATGCTTTGAACATCCACTATCAATGATCCAGATTGATCCTTTTGCTACTTGAATCCTTCTTGCATTTCTTCCATCCTGCAATTACGTTCAATGATTGGGTTCTTGGTTAGTAGCAAATGTTCCTTTTGGAACCCAAATCAACTTAGTGTTAGGAACAAAAATATAGCAGGTGATCTGTCTCCCTGAGTCATCTGTTCTCGAGATGGCTTTGTAGACAGATGGATGGTTCCTTTCAACATTGTCCATGTTGATATTGTTCTTCTTTGTTGATGGTTTTCTGGTAGGATCCTTCTGGTTCTGGTTCTAAGCAGGTTTGCCTTTGATATGGTAATATCGTTTGTCTCCTGCTTCTTTCACAATCATCTTCTGGGGTTGATTCTTCCCATTCTTTAGTTTGTCAACTTGATCTGGTATCTGTTGTCTTTTAACTACGAACTTGGTTGATCCTGGTTGTCCAATGTAGCTTAATCCTGTAGTTGATCTGGCCTTGTTCTGCATCTCACAAATCATGTTAACTCTTTCACTGCTTTTGTTGATCTTGCTCATGTTCTCCCTTGTCTTCTGTAGTTTCTCTTCTACTACTTCCTTTCTAGTTATCAAGTCTTTAACCTTTGAGTTGAGTGAGTAGACCTCTTCATCCTTTGTCTTGATCTGTCCTTCGAGATCATTCACTTTTGCAGAAAACTTGGTGTTGGCTTCACTAAGTACCTTTACTACCTCATTCAGTTTGTCGTTCTCCTTGATGACATCTTGAAACAACTTCTTCAAACTCTTGTAGCTCTTGAGCATTTCATTGATCTCTTACCAAGAGACTTCAGCTTCATCTTCATCACAGGAATCATATACATGTTTGTTAGATGAAGTAGAAACATGTGAGTTTACCTCATTCTGTTCATGTCCATTGTCAATTCCCATGTATCATTCATCCCAATCTTCTTCTTGATCATGTGCATAGAATGCTTCATTATTCTCTGATGAGCTGTCTAAGAAATGATTCGAGCTGCTTGAATCTTCTTCTACTAGCATAGCCTTGCACTGAGCTTTAAGTTTACGATCTCTCTTTGCTCTTAGCTCTTCTCTCTGTCTCTTGGACAGGTCGGGATAGTTTGTCTGTAATTGACCTGTTCTGCCACAACCATAGCAAGTATAGTCAGTAGAATAGTAGATTTGTTAGAGCTTCTTACCTCAGGTTTGCTATCAGATCGATCTTGGTCTCTACTCTTCTGGTACCTATTCTTGTTGTCTTTGTAGAACCTACGATACTTCCTCGATCTCATTTCTATCTTATCCATTCTTTTTGCAATCATGGCAAATTCTTTGAGCAACTTATCATAAGAACTCTCTTTTGCTGCTACAGGTGCAACTGGTTCTTCTGCTACAATCTTGGCTTTGAAAGCTATTTCATTTTCTTTCTTGGAGCTGCTTTCGCTCTTCTTTATGGATGAGTGATCTGGTACATGGATTCTCTTCATATCACATTCATGACCAACTAGATGATCAAACAATGCTTCAGTGGTAAGAATGTTGAAATCAGCTCGTAGTGGTTGCATGGCTGCTCCAGCAGGATTTTTCTCTCTCTGGATATACTTGTATTTCTTGAAAGCGGATACCTCCAGCAGGATTTCAATGAACCTGTTCTTCATTTGTTTAATGGTCTCTCCAGGTCTCATCGTGAAATCATCGAACTTGTTGCAGGCCATCGACAGCTTGTTCTCGATCATAGCTTTTGATCCAAGGCTGAGTTCACGCAGTGCTTCCCACATCTCTTTAGCAGTATGCAAATCTTGGATTTTCGCCAGATGGATTCCTTTGACTGTGCTAGAAATGATTCCTTTAGCAAATTCATCCAGGTTTGCTTCATGCCGTTCTTCAGATGCATACGTTCTGGGATCTTTGAGTACGTTCTCTTTTGCTACTCCAGATTCAGTGATACGAGTCTTCTCTTTATAGATCGCTAGTGGACCTTCTTCTATCACTTTCCACATCGGGCAGTGATGAGCTTTCAAGCAAGTCTTGATTCTGAAACTTCATTCTCTGTATCCTTGGATAGAGAATTCCTCGCAAGCTCTAATAACAAAAGATTCCATAATGACAGATATAATTCTTGTGAATGAAAATAGGTTTTTCTAGATCTATTCAAGTTGACAACGCAGGTTTCAACCTTGTGAAACAGAAATAATGGTCTGTTGAACCACTACTCTGATACCACTTGTTGGTTCCAAAAGAGCAAGGTTTGGTGTTGGGGGGGGGGGGGGGGGAAATACACCAAACACCAACTTTTCAGTTTACTTGATAATGTAACTAGAGAGATTAAGCTTTCTCGAAAGGAGATTGCTAAGTTTGACAGACCAGATTGTTAACCAGGTTAACTACCAGGTCGCTAGTAATGTGTCCAAATAGAGTCTCTCTGGTAAATTACGCTGGGCAGATAGCAAGAGCGATCTTGTTATTCAACATAGTGTAGTGTGCGAAATATGGTGGATACTGTAATACCCCCAAATCTTAATTAGTGCTTAATTGCTAATTAGCGTTAAAAAGGCTTTGCATCCTTAGGGTAGAAAGTATAGATTTTAAAACTTAAAGTCCTTAGTTGCAATTAAAGAAAGGAATGACTTAAGCATGAGATAAGCATGAAGTGAGAGTGTAAATATCTCATGTAGAGATAATCATCAAGAAGCAAATTTCTTCAATTCTCTAGAATAATCTAGAATATGGTGGAGAATTAGAGAATTTTCATATTTAATTAATTCTAAATTAAATTAATTATCATCTATACAAATATCTAAAGGTTACTATTCATGATAGATATCAAACAAAATTATCTCTTCTTCCTTCCTCAAGATTTTCGAAAATCACCTCATCACCATACCATAAAATTTTTCTTTTCCCAAGCAAAAATAGTGTGGTTTCAAGCTCCATCAAGTATAAAAATTAGCAAATTAGAGGTAAATGATGCTCTTTCATTATACTTTTATGTGTTTTAATTTGATCAAAGTATGATCTTGAAGCATGATGATGAAAAGTTAAACTTGAAATATTAGTGAAGTTATTGTTATTTCATAATTAAAGCATGCTTAAATTGGAAGAGTATGTGGAAAAATTAGATGAATTAGATAAAAATGTAACCTTAGGGTTAAGTTCAAATTATGTGATGCTATGCTTAAATTAAGATTTTATTTATGTAATTAAGCATGTTTAGACATGAGATTAGAGAGAAATTGGAAGAAAAATCAAGATAGAGGAAAATATGTAATTTTCAAAAATGCTAAGAATAAAGAGCTATGGAATTTTGATTTTATTTGCTTAAATTAATATCATATTTGAGATCATTGGTATGATTAATGACTAGATTAATTTATTTAGAATTTTTCAACCATTAGAAATGAACTTTCAAAATTTAGTGAGATGATGGAGTTTCAAAGTCTATATATATGTTGATATTATTAAGATGGAATGATGATCCATTAGAGTTCATTAAGCCATATTAAGCATGGTTGAATCAAGAAATTAAAGATAGAGTCATTCTTACATTAAGATCTATAATTTTCAAGAAGAAGGGCATGATTAAAAGCTATATATAGAGATTTTATTTGTTTGATTTAATATGATATTTGAGATAAAGAATGAATATGGTGGCTAATGTGAATTTATAAGATTGTATTAGCCAAGTATGTAAGAGTTAGAAATTATTAGTTTAGTAGGTAAAGAAGTGAAGTAATGACATAGATAAGATAAGTGATGAATGAGATGTTAGAATAGAAGGATGCAATAGCCGAAGAACTTATAATTATAATAGTTGGCAATCAAGTAAATTACAAGAAGAAGAATGAGATTATGAATTGATGCTTTCATAGAAAAGAATATGATTTCTCATTCTTAAATGTTTTACTAATGTAAGGTTCAGTTGAGAAAGCGAAAGAAGAAAAGAAAGAAAGAGACGAAGCCTCGGTTTAGCTAGAATAAACCATCCAGGTGGGCTTTCTAACCAAAGAATGCACGTGCTAAAGAATTATTTATGTTTTGAGATGGTTATTATGTTTATAGATGTTGACTTGCTTGTTTTTGAGCATGTTGCATGTACCTATCTACAACAGAATTACGATATCGGCCCTATGCCGGACGAGCTGCCGGTAAGGGTTTGTGTGCACATTAGACCGTGAGCCGGTGAGCGGACTGGCCGGTCAGAGTGTTTGAGAGGGAGGCCTACCTCTCAACACTAGAAAGTAGATATGGTATCACAGATTTAAGATAACACATTTGATGCATGTTCAGTTTTTATTGTTTTTAGAAAGAAAAGATATATGTTTTAAGAAGCGTATGCAGGTTATTTTTCTTGAAAACCCTGTATATGCTAAAGTTGGCAAGTCAATCATATAGCTCTAAGAGCAAGTTTTAAATGTTTTGGCATGTGTCCACTGAGTGCTTTATGTACTCACGCCCTGCATGTGTTTCTAAACATGCAGGTTGAGCTGGGAGATGGCGATGGAGCTGAACACTATAGTTATTTCGACATGTAAACTATTGAGTGGGTTATGGTTATTTTGTTGAATTTTTTTGAAACATACTTGTGAGCCCAGAGTTATATGTCGTCATACATATAACTCAACCACTATTTCCGTTGTGAACCTTAGTTTTCTTTTGATTGTTAATCTGAATGTTTGGTACCATTATGTTTGCTCAGCTTATGAAATCCATGTTGGTAATTTCCTTGGTGAATCATCATGTTTAACCCTTCTTCTTAATTACTTGAGCTTTGCCTTTGGTAAATTGAAACCTCGATAGAAACAGAGCAGCAGGTTGAAAATCCTTTTCTGTACGTTTCATCTGTCCTAATTCAGGTAAAATGGGTACCATTTCAAAGATCTTTTCAATACCTTTCTAACGGTTCTTTCGGATCTCAATTTGGAGTCCGGATGAGTAAGTTATGAGCCTTTGAAGTTAAGGTGTCGAACCTGCCCTGAATTCCTGCGAAAACTTTGATTCAATTTATCCTTGAGAATAAACTTCATTTCCCAGAGTTTCCTAAGTTAACCGAGTCATGGTCTAATTACTTAACTAAGAAAGGGTTAAGGAATTGGGCTGTGACAGTAAATGCTTAGCCAAATATATTAAGAGATTAATTAAATCAACGCAAGCTTGAATGCAAGTGTTGGGTTAGTGGATAGATAATTGAAAGTAAATGCGTAAAATAAATAACGCAGTTGTTTTTACGTGGTTCGGGAAACCTCCCCCCCCCCCCCTACGTCCATGGTCCAATAAAACTAGATCGGGTATTCACTACTTAGGATACTCTCTTCGTTATACTCGTTGAGAACGAGCCACAAGTTCCAATCAAAACTAGAGTGAAACTTGTGCACGAATATGGGTCGTGTCCCTTACAACTTACAGATAAATCTGCTACAAAATACCTCCATGTTAATCCACTAGAAAACTACTAGCTAGCGAAGATATCTTCTTTCTTCTTCTCGATAAGACAAGACTTGAATAGAGGTTGGTATGATTTTGATCACGAACGACTTGAACACAATCTGGATTGTGAAATCTCCTCGTTGAATGCTTCAATGGTAGAGTAGATTTCTTGGCAGAGTTTCAGCTTGTAAGTTTTCGCTTAAGATCGTCAGTTCATCAGTTGATCAATATTCCTCCAGATTTTGTTCAAAGCTTTTATATGTGCAAAATTTGAAATTCTGACCGTTGAGATTGATTGGCGTGAAATACATGTTGATTGCCAATCAAAGATATGAATCCCTGATTTGATCCTCTTGCCTTGTAGGAATGGTTGACTGAGTCTCTAATTATGGAAAACAGATAGCTTGATTGATCTCTTTCCTTTCTTTGAGCTTCGATTGATTCACCTTCCTTCTTGATCTCTGATTTGATTATCTTTCCATCTTCGTAAGATCTGATGACATGGGAAAAGGATAGGATTCTCTCTAAGTTCATAAGGTGACGGTTTTTCTACCAGATGACTTAGATAGACATCAGATGACTGAGTGAAATACCAGATGACATATTGTATATCTGGATCTCTACCAAGTCTTCATCTTAGTGATCTGTAAGAGACAGGTTCACTCTTCCAGTCTGGTCTGGTCAACCAGATCAGGTCCACTACCAGCGAGGTGGTCTGGTCCAAAGTTTCTTCAAAAGATGGGTGAAATCAGATTTGGTCTTGATTGAGTGACCTCATCAGATGGTCTGCTTGCTTTCAGGTGAGTTGGTCTACTTCGAATATCCAGAAGACTATCTAACCAGATGACTTTCTATAAAACTGAATACTAAGTATTTAAGTCCTTTACAATTAGTCATCAACTAACCTGGTCTAAATAAAAGCATACTTGCTCTCTATCAAATTCACTTAATAGCGTAGAGATCTGTTACATTTTGAGCAGACTGAGTCTATTAAGCAAAACATCAATTAAATTTAAGTGTGTTTCGAAATATCATCATCAAAACTAAATTTTGTGAAGGGTTCCCAATAATGTATTCCAGTGGTTCCTCCGCAACAAACTTGTTGGGTCCTGGGACATCAGTTGTGGTGTATGGGGGAAGGCACCATAATCCAACTTTTTCGCGTTAGGTTGTTTGAACATTACGTTGAGAAGCAGCTCATTGTCTATACCAGAATAGCTCGCTATGAATATCAGATGATCTTCTCTAATGCAGGGAGAGATCAAGCTGCTCACATAAGTTCTCAACTCAGAGTGTGAGTAATCTGTCTAAGGAACATGTCACATGATTAGCTAGCTGGAGTTCAACAGGTTAGTGTCCAAGAACATGTCGACCTATTAAATGCTCTTACACTTGGAAAAGATGCACAACTCCTTGGTGAGTGATAAACAAATGCAATGAAAAATAGAAAAGAACACAAAATATTTAGCGTGGTTCGGGAAACCCCCTAAGTCCACAATCGATCAAAGCTAGATTGATGAATCCCTTAACCTCGGATCTCTTACTTATTTATCCTCGTTAAGTACGAGTCAAAACTCTCTTATTTAAACTCATCGAGTACGAGATCAGGGTTTGGTTTTTACAATTGTTCTTCCTCCAAACTATTGGTTATGGAGGAATCTAGAACTATAGGCTTTGAAGGTTTAATTTTATTGTAAGTTCTACCATGTTATCCTTAGAATAATGGTGATTTCTCTCTAATTTACAACACTCAAGAATGTATATAATCTATATTTAGTGTTGAATAAAACTATAAAAATATGGAGACAATCGTGTAGCGTTGAAGCATTTTCTAGTAATGTGTCCAACCCGCGAACAACATTTCTGAAGAAGACTTGAAGTATTTATAGGCTAATTTGAATTCTAGCCGTTGGGAGTCTTTGTAGCTTTTGCATATAGCATGAAATGCTCTTTTGACAGTTGATTGCTGACTGTACTTCTAGCTATTGGAGTTTGTCCTACGTGGATGTTGATGTGGCATAGGACGTGTAAGCTTACCAATTTAGTTAGATCCTAGCTTCCTCCAACTGGGTTGAACAGCTCATTTGGACCTCTTATGATCAAGTCGATATATACTGCAGGAGAGCAGGTTGATTCCAATATTCCTCAAGCTGTCTCCCCTACGATCTGCTATTAGACAAAGGTCCTTTGTATCGAGCTGCTTCTTGTGCAGCTTGTTTGAGCAGCGCAATATCAACCTGTTTGATAAAAGGTTGATTTCAGCGTGTTTGAGCAGCTCGATATCAACCTGTTTGATACAGTGTTGATTCTAGCGTGTTGCTTGTTATGCAACTTGATAGTTTGCTGGTAGTGGTCTGCTTCTTGATTTGCCTATCGACCTGCTTATCTGATAGAACCCGTATGAGGGGCTCATAATTCCGCATGATCCATAGGTTTAATAAATCGTATAAATAATTAATTTTTAACACATAATACCACATAAGAGAATTAATTGTTCAATATACCTTCTCCTTAGCTAGTCCTTCACTTGGGGAGAGACGAATTGAGTTGTCAGCAACGAATTGCAATCCTCTCCAATGGATCTCCTTGAACTCCTTTGATCCAACCTCATAAACTTTTAACCTATTCCCGATCTACGGTTTGATTATTGTGTTGACTAGAGAATAAGAACGAAAAATAGAGTATGAAAGACTCTAATTTATCGAATATTGAGAGTAAAATCTCTCAATATGACCGAAAATTCTAGGTTATGGAAGAGAGAATTTTCGGCCATCACATGCTCCACTTATATAGATATTTTGGGTTAGGTTAGAGCTTCAAAGGTGAATGGATAAGATCCCCCAATAATATAATTAATCTCACTTTTATCTCTTTACAATTTCATCTATTATTCAAGTTAGTTATAATTTGAATAATTCAAAATTAATTTGACTAAGTCAAATCCATAACTTAATTTAATTAATTTTCATGTTATGTTGACCTAATTAAATTTAATTAATTTTTTTGGTCAAACTTAAACTTAAATTAATTATTACATTAAGTTAGTTTAACTCTTAAAATAATTATTCTATGGAAATGCAATAAAGTATAATTCTATAATAAATATTTATCGACTCCACTATATGATAAACATTGAACTTATTTTTATCCATCCAAAATTACGGATGTAACCCTTTTGTAATTAATTATTTCTCGCGTTTAAGATTTACTAAATCCATTAATTAATTGAGTTTGCTGACAACTCATAATTAATTAATATATTTATTCGTGAGTGATCCGGTTCAGACTTTAATTATTACATATGGAATAAATTCCATCCGATCGGGTTTTTTATGCAAAAAACCTTTCTAAACGCCTCTTGCGGATTTAATCAACCCATGTCACCGAGAAGTGATTCTATGCGATTGACAATAGAGTATTTCTAGCTAAACCAATCACTACTGCTCAAGATATCACTTTCTGGAGTTACGAAAAAACCGTAAGCGAAGATTAATCAAAGCAGCGTTTAATCAGTCGCATATACTAATGTCATCGTCACATATTAAAAAACAACTAATTTCCAAGACCTCGTTCTAAGCAACAACAAGTAGAACTTATCTCACTGTGAAACCTCTCAATATGTATACGCAAAGCATGTATATCAGCTTATACATACCGATATCATTATGCGGGCTAAGGTCAGTTCTCGCATCAAATAATACTACAACCTTTAATGACTAGACTTCCTAAGTGTGTCTAGACTGTGAACTTTATGCTACAAAGTACCCGACTGTGTTATATTCTTTGATCATCGATTCACCACACAATCTATAAATAAGATGTTATAAAAACTAAGTCTAGACAGATCATGTTAGTCTTATGAACGGATCTTTACATCGATCTATTCTCACATTTTGACTTAACCTACTACAAATAAATAAGGTCGATCCTATGACACAGGTCGTTAACTCAACCTGGTCTTACAAGGTGATCTCCCTTCTACTACATAGACTAAATAAGATGAAGTTCTATTGACTAGGTTATTATATTATTAACCTATCATTACAAGTTAACTGACCTGCTATTAAGAACACAGATAACTAATCTAGAAACAATAAAGTAAACTCTTAAGCATCAATAAACGTAAGAACGTAAGCACAAAAAAATAATTTCATGCACACATAATCGTTTCGCATCATCAAAATATATAAATAGTAATTTCTACAATCATAAAAAAGGTTTATGACAATTTCCCCTTTTGATGATGTCGAAAGCATCACAATAAGATCATAAACATAATTAAGTACAAATGATGAAATCACTTACCTTATTATCTAGACATGATCTGGACATGAGCTCAGTTGGTCTGCTGCTACCTTAATCATTTTATCCCCCTTTTTGAGATAAACTTGATTTGATCCTCAAATCTTTCACCCTTAATGATAAGCCTTTAATCTTGCTCATTTTCAGTGTAGATATTTTCAATATATCTTTTCTACTTTTCAAAATTATCAAAAAGGTTCCAACTTTGGAAGTCCAGCTTGATTCCCTCTTTTTGGCAGGTAGTCTGTCCATATTGTGTCTTTGGCAGTGACCTGATTTGTAGGAATTTCTAACTTCAGACTCTAATTTTCTAATAAAGTGACTTTTCCGAAGCGAAACGGTGAGACGGTAAGGACGCATCGCTTTACCATGCGATGTAGATTTTTGGAGCCACATTTCATCATCTGTTAGCTCAAATATGCAATTCTTTGATGTAAATCATCGATCTGTGATTTTGGAACTGCATCAAACTTGATGAACCATTCCCCCTAGCTGATATAACCTCCTTTAATATGTTGTGGTGTGCAGTGGTGGTCTGCTAACTCTTTCTTCACATGGTCTGTTCCCCTAGATTAATGGTCTCCTTTTTGAGTTTGATACCACTCGTGAGTAGTGATCTTGTCCATTTGAGCTTGATAACACTTGATGAATTAATAGTCTCATCTCCTTGAGCTTGATACCATTTATTAAGATTTTGTATCTGTAATCTGATGGAATCTCTAGATGACTTGGATGTTGGTAACAACTGATCAAACTGATACTTCCACCAGATGGTCTTTTATTTAATGAACTGCGAAGTGATCTGTTGGGGTAGAACAATTTGCTTATTTCTGCTTAAAATAGCGTGCATCCTTAAACTTAATTAAGCATCCTCAATCTCATTTAGTTATAAACATTAAATTGATTCTAAAAGAAGACATGAGATAAAACGAAACAATTCATTCTTATTAGAAATTGATGAACATAACAACTTATTACAATTAAAGTACAAGCAGATTGAGATAATTTGAATTAGAAGTATTGAACAGCTAGCTGATACAAGCTTAAGTTGTTTCCCCCTTAATCTGCTATCTATTAATAAACATGTTCACTTGTTGAATTCTTGACGATGCTTTATTGTAGCCCGCTTGATGAATGCAGTTAGCTGTTAATAGTTTGAGCTCTTGATACAGCTTGCTGCTAACTTGATGATTTGTACCACTTGTAATAATTTGTACCGCTTCTTGATGATCCATGATCTGTTGGTCTCGATCTGTGTCATTGAAATGTGACCTTGATTTGTGAGGTACAACTTTGCTTTGCATTCCCCCTTGATAAAATACTCTTTGAACTCCATGGTGTTAAGTTGTTTCCCACTGTGTACCATTTTTATCAATCTGGGCACTGATCTTGTAACGATTTGCATGTTCCTCTTTGAATTTGATTTGTGACTTAATCTGTTGGAATCTGAATGTTGTCACGATCCCATTGGTGTTTTAGAATGGAGTAAGCGTGACATGTAGTGATTTGATCTGTGATCCAAGTTGGTATGTGTGTTGAGCTCTTGGCGTCATGTGTTGTCTCCCTGTTGATAGCACAAATTGTTAAAGATATCATCCTTGTTGATTGATCTGTACTTTTTAACTTCGGCCCAATCCATGGAAGCAACATCTACGACTCTGGATGAACTTGAGTAAATCTTCAAGCTCATGCACACTATTCCGACCACCAACCCGTCAATGATCCTATTTAGTCCTTCTTGACTTGATTTGATCACCTTTCTACACTTTGGCCCGAGGCTGCTATATTTTCTTTACAGAATGAGCTAACTTCATTCGCTTATTGACAGGTCGCTTCATAAATGTAGTAGCAGGAGATATATTCTTCCCCTATGGCACGTAATCGATCTCTCTCGCTCCTTCCTGCATAGGAACGTTAGATAAACTTATTGACAATGCTAATCGATTAAAATTTACCACATTAGAATAATCCTCGTTCTCTGAGATTCGAGTCAGGTAGGCTTCGTGGTATGATGATGTCCTTGAGGAAGAGTCTGTGGAATCATCGACTACAAGAAAAACCTTATTTCTTCTAAGCTGTATATTGGAGTTCATCGAGTCGCTTGTTTTATCTCGCATTTTATTGTGGTAGAACTTCTTGAACTTGTTAGCACACACTTCAAGCTCTTTGAATCTCTTAGTCATGGTGGCATATTCTTGCAGAAGTTGTTCCTTCGAAAACTCTTCTTGAGTTTCGCTAGTGGAAGTCATCTTTGAAGAAGTTCTTGTTTTAAGTGAAACCTCACTTTTCATTTTGTTCTTTGAAGAAGTTGCTTTAGATTCTTTATTGATCTTATCTGCGCCATGAAGTCTGTTAATTTCATACTAATTACTTGAATTAATATTGAATATATCATTAAAAGATAAAGAGTTGAAATTTGATCTTATTTGGATCAAAGCAACATAGATATGCCAATTTCCAGGTAGAGCTCGGATGATCTTCATATTTTGTTCCCGCTGGGTGTATTTGTTTAAGCTCATGTATACAATTTCAGGCGCGATCTCCGTGAATATGTTCTGCATCTCTTGAATCGATTCACTTGGAACTCCTCGAACTTGTTGCAGGCAATTGATAGCCTGATCTTCTTCATCTCCTCTGATCCCAAGCTTAACTGCTTTAATGTATCCAACATCTCTTTGGCAGTTTCAAGGTGTAGGATGATGGAACTAATCTCAGCTGGCTCCATCTCTCGTCAAAAAATCTGCAAGAATATTTTCATGAGATTTTACTACAACAATATCATAAACATAATATTGACATAAAGCTTGCCATCTAAGTAATGTAGCCTTTTCAGGCTTTGATTCTATGTTATTTTTTAGGAAAGCTTTAACCTGTGTATTATCAACTTTTAAAGTAAATTTCTTTGCTAATAAGAATAAAGGCCATTTTTTAAAAGCCTTTACTACTGCAAAGAATTCCTTCTCGTTGATATGCCATCTGATGGCCTCATTTTCGGCGAACAAACCACTACAATATCTGCATGGTTCTTCTCCATATGGAGTGATTTTCATTAGGACCGCTGCCCACCAATGATCACTCGCATCTGTATAGAGGACCAGATCATCCTCATCCTGTGGAATTGAAAGTTTTGGAAGATTTCTACATTCTTCCTTTAACCTTTTTATCCCCTGTCGATGCTCTTCCGTCCATATAAACGGAACATCTTTTTTTAGCAGATTACTAAAGACCTTCCTGTGTTTCGCGAGATCTTTAATGAACATTCCTGTGAAATTAACAACTCCCAGAAAACTCTGAAGTTGTTTCTTCTCCTTCAATGTTTCTGGAAAATCCTGGACCTTTTGCACGATATGATCCTGTCCCTCTCCATCCTTCTGGACATTTCAGATTGACTGAAACTTGAGCTTTCCCTGGAAATTGGGGTTGACCTTCTTGGATAAGTTTCCTCCCAAAAGGTTGAGATATAATTCTATCTCCTTGGAAGGATAATCTTCCTGAGCTTATCTTAAGACTTTGATCATGTCTTATGACAGGCCTCTCTTGTATTCGAATGTTGACTTCCCTTTTTTGTGGAATCTCCATTCTGTCGGGACCAATTGTTGTAGTCACCTTCTTGAAGATATCAGGTATTTCGATAAACGGCTTTCCCAAGAATAACTCCGTATGATGGGAGTTGGGAAGTGCATACGAATCTGATATGTTATCGAATAAGGTGTATTTCCCTCATCCAATAACTCCTTTCTCTTGAAGTCCTGATAAAGAGTCAGAGCTTTACTGAAACCCGAGTCGTTGAGATTGTAGGCAATTTTGGGATAAAAAATCCCCACGACTTGGCCTGCACAAAGATTCCCCGAGATGGTTCCCATCACCGAATCTTGTAGGTTTCTGATCCTCCTATCACATATAGCTATGTCGATTGGAGCATCAATTCCTGTGAACATCGTGGATTTGAGAACCAGTTGTATTGCCCCGATATGAATCCATCTCATTTTTTCGGTAATTTCTGGTTTGAGTTTCTCCAAATCCTCACGGATGTCGCTTGCTGGAATCAATTGCATCTCCACTTGATTCCCAGTAAACTCGATCGGAAGTGACATCTCTCGTCTAGTGATTCCGTAGACGATATGATGTTTCCTTCTTCCTAAACTGAAATTTCTTAGTACTTCGTCTAGGTTGCTGGCATTAAAACTTTGATACTTCTGAACATTCAAGGTTTTCTTCATGATTTTATCGATCAGGTTCGGCGAGATCATCGTTCGACTAGAGAATCCATTCCGATCTTCTCTCTCCTGATGACAAGACTCAGCTTCAGTCTGAAGATTCTGTAGATCCATCAGAATATTCATCCTTGCTAAGAATCTCTTCTTGCTCGTATATACTCTCGTCTGAGGGTATATCTTCAAACTGGTACACTTGTACCAATTCCTGGTAATATATGGCATCTTCGATGTCTGGAGTAGACTCGAACCTTCGCATGCCTCTTTGCTCGTTGTCAGGACAATTTGTGGAAATGTGTCCCTTTGCCCCGCAGGTCCAGCAATTGCAATCCTTAAAACTTTCATTAGCTCTAGTGTGAGCTTTTCTGAAAGTTTTTCTTGCTGGAGTCCTTGAACTGGATCCTTGGGACGAACCCCTGCTTCTGGCTGGTCCGCTTCTTTGTCCAGTTTTGTATGATCTAGCCTTCTGTCTAGACCACATCGTTCTTGGCTTCCAAGATCTTCCTCTTGGATTTCAATCTTTGGAATAGGGTTGGTACCTATTCTTTCGTCTTTTAGTTATTGATGGCTCGCCTCCAATAACAACTGGAAGATCATTATCCTCACAGTTCAGATGAGCTGCTTTGTTGATTCTTCACAGCTTCTTCAGGTTTTTCTGAGCAGTGGCTTGTTGACACCACTCTGAAAGCTTTTGATGTACATATGACATCCTTTTGGCGATGCTGTCACTGCCCTTGGGGATATAATCCCTTATCAACATCTCCTTCCATGGGCTCGAAAATTTTAAGAAGAAAATCTCCTTCGCGATCGTCTCATCAGCTTTTGACTGATGTTGGTATATCGTAAAGAGCTGAAGAAATTTATTGAGCGCCTTTTGATCCAAGACTGTAAGTCTTAGATTATATAACGCCAATAAATATTTTCTTCTTTTCTCTCTATCGAATCCCTCATAATATCCTTCCCCAATGAAATGGTCTTTGAAGAGGACACTCATCCTTCGGATAATTTCCGAGTAGAATTCCTCTGCGAAGCATTGATTTTTTACTTCTATGTAGAATCCCTCCCAGGCGATTTTTACCACGCCTGCAAGACTAGTTTCGAGAATTTTAACCAATCCTTCTTTGTTAACGTCGAGAGTAGCTGCTGCAATCCGCATCGCTCCTCCCCACTCATCGATCACTGATTCTCGATCTTTGAAGCTAACTTCATCAAGATCAAGCATCACTCCATATGGATGGATAGGATCCAGGGTGGCTTTTCCAACCGGTGAATCTTGGATTCTAGGTTGTCGCCTTCTTCTGGTTCTTTCCATCAGTATGGCTTCATCGGGTACCGTCGCGGTATACGATGGTCCGGCATGGAAATCACGAGCTTCCCTCATGACTTCTTCAGGTGGCGGTGGTGCTTGTTGATTTAAAGGTAAGGCTCCATGTGCAGCATTTCCTTCCACCATTTGATGTTGGTTCATCTTGAGATCAACCACCTTCATGTTAGCAAAAGATTCTGCTAACTCTTGTAGATCTTCAAGTCCGATTCTTTCAAGGTGATTCATGATTTTTTCCCTTGAAATAATCGTACATATCTTTCCACTTGAGGATCTTTGCCTTTATCCTTTACTGGTAAAGGATATTTTGGTCCTTCGGTGAATAGCATCTTGTTTCTTCTTTCTGAACGAGATCTATTCTCCAATTGGCCTACTCGACTCTGAATATCTCGCAAGATGGTTAGAATTTCATCTTGTTGTGTGGATATTCTGTTTATCTCCTGGGGTAATCTGTTCAAGCGGTTGCCATAATTTTGCACCGTCTTCTGGATCTCCCTTAAATCAACCGAGAATTTTGAATTATCCGGGTTGATTTCTTGGAAGACTGGAGTAAACTCCCATCTTTCTTGACTCATTAGAAATGGGTTGAATGTCCCATTTCCATTTGCTGGTTCACCTCTTGATGAAGTAAATGGCCTACTCGGAGTAGATCTTGATATCTACTCATCATGACGATGATCCGTAGACTTTCTTCTACAGATACAGGACCATGAGTCCGTTCATCCAACTTGTCAGCCCAGAAAAAGAATTTTTCCTGGTGCTTTCTTGTGGTAATCTCCAATTTTTGGAGAAAATACCTGTAACAGAAGTATCTCGGACAATTGTCCGGATCCATTTTTCTTGGAGGTCTCCTCCGTTAGGATAAATACTAATATGTAATAAATAAATATAATTCCTTAATAAACCTAAGGCTCTGATACATATTCAAAACCCGGTCGGTCTTGGTCTCAAAACCCGATCACTATTCCTCAACCCGATTTTGATTTTAATATGAAAAACTTCCTTCTTTTAATTTTTTATTACCATCTTCAAATATTTTGAGCATCTTACTAATTGAAGTTATTTTGAAATATTAATTATTCATTAACCATATATGTAATAGAGAAACGTTAAACATTTAGAAGATTTAAGCATAGGCAAAATGGTCTTTTTGGGCATATTTTCAATAAATTTTAGGAAGACGACATTTCTCATGTAAGAGTTACAAAATAGGGCATTTATCATAATTATGCCTAAATAATATTCAAAGTTTTGATGTACTAGCAGTCTAGCACACATGCTCGTACACAATGGGCATGGATATTAATTAAAAAAAAAACAAAGAATAGTACATTTCTATAATTAAACAAATAAGAAATATATGTAATGTTCAAGAATTCCATGATTTAAGGAAATTAAGAGTTACAAATATTTGTAAATGTCTATATCATCCTCTAAATTTTGAATTGCAATACATGGATATATTTAATAATAACCATTAATGTAAATAAATGAATGATTGAAATTGGTTCTTAATTTACTCATAAAAAAAATTTGTATCTTCCTATATATATATATATATAGGAAGATTGAAATACAAACCTTTTCATGAGTAAATTAAGAACTCATCTAAATCATTAAAATTTTAAAATCAACGGCTACAATTACATTTAATTTTTATTAATTTAATAAGTAAAAAGATTATAATTGGCATCCTATAATATTTGTAACCGTTTAATTCCTAAAATCAAGGAATGTTAGCACCATAATTATTTTCATAGTTTACGTTTTAATTTTTTCTTGTCATCTTTCTCGTTTATTTTTCTTCAATTTTATAACTCTTCTAACAAATTTTATTATAATAACGTATTCCTGTAGTTTGTTCCTTTTATATTTTATTTTCAACGCATAAGTATTATTACTTTTTAAATTATTTTCTTCATTTTATGCTTATTATTTCATTTATGCAATATAAAATCAAGAAATAAGCATTATCAACTTTAATAGTAAGCAATGTAATATTAAATAAAATATTAAAGGATATTACAATAAGAATCATCTAATTTTGACAGTCATGTAATACCTTCATCCCGCACTAAGACTGTGTTTATCAATGACACTACACAATCTTCACAACCCAATCATCTAAATAAAACATTAATTTCTCTCTCTTCCACCTATACAACTCACAATATAACTCATTTCTACAACCTTCCTACTTTATCCATGACACCAACTCTAAAATATTTATCTTTTATTTTCATTTATTGTATATTATACATATACTTTATATTTAAAATAAATAATTATGTTATAATTATTATTTAAATTTTTTAATTATAATAATTAATTATTTTATAAACTTAAAATAAATAACGGATTTATTAATTCAATACCAAATACATATGAAATGGATACATGATTGAAATGAAGTAAACCAAAATACAAATAAATGCATTAGATAATAAATTACAAAAGCAACAAATAAACGACATTACATATTAATTATTAGTGCTAAATTTGGATAATTTTGGGAATTTGGATCATTTTGGGAATTTGGATAATCTTGAGAATTTGGAAAATTATTTGGATTCATGATTTGGGTAATGAAATAAAATTGAAATATTGAGAAAATAGATGAAAATTGATTGTGCTTCAAAAAATATGAATATGCTACTCTATTTATAGAGAATTTAAAAAATCATGAATTTTCATACATTTTTATATTTTTTGATTAATATTATTTAAATTAATTAGTATAAACAAATTAAAATTAATATAATTGGGTTATCCAATAATATGGTGCCAAATGACACTTGGATAACCCAATTGGAGAGAGGGATTAGTTGGCCAACCCAATTGAAAAGTATGATGACCTTTATTTTAATTTTGAAGTTTTTTTTTTGTCCACTAGCTATGACACCCAAATGGGTATCAAGGATAAACATGGTCTTAAGTGTTACATTTCTTTTTTAAAATAACTTTAGTACTCACACAACTTTAAATAATATATTTTTTTATCATCATTTATACTACTTTTCAATTATTATTAAATTTCGTGTCCAAAAACAAACCTCACACTTAAAACAGGGTAGATGTATTACATTGCATAAGAAAAAAATGTTTAGGCGAGAAAAATAACCAGATCAAAATATTAACTTTGTTTTGATTATTTTATTTTATTCTTCTAAATAAATTTTAAACTTCATTTGATTTACTTTTAGATAAATTTAATTTAAAAAATTAAAAAACATTCTTATATTATTATGAGCACAATACATATTTAATTTTATTAAATTAGATTATTCCCAATATATTCATGTTTATTTTTCAATGATATTATATTTTATGTTTTAAATTTTAGCATTATTTAACAAAATAAATTTAATACTATATTTACTTGATTTTTATTTAATTATTTTTAGGTTTTACGGAAAGTGTAATTATATGATTTAATAAACTATACAATTTTTATTATCTTTTGAAATTTAATGATAAGTTTTATGGAAAGTGGAATATTGTGATTATAATTTTTTATTTAATTTTTATCAAAGTTGATTTTTTTTTTTACATATAAAATTTATTTAAGATATATATATATATACATACAATATGCATAATTAGATTTTAAAAATTAATAATTTTAAAAAATAAAATTAATTACATAATAAAATATTCGAATAATTAGAACCAATACAAATAAATTTGATTATTTATTTCTTTAATTATTTTTTTCATTTGAAATTATAATTTAATTTGATATTAGAGGAAAACGAACCATCTATTCATCAAGAACATCAAGCATGAATCAGTGTTCGTTAAATCGATTCCCTAAAGAAATGAGTGCAGATCTTCAGGTACACTGCATAAGGGGCCGAAGGGAACAAGAGCCGGCAAAAGATTTCTTACCTCGGCTTGATTTCATACAATTAATACCACAATACAACCCAGAAAGCCCATATTCGTCAAAGGCCCAAAACGCCCAACATATTTCAAACGAAAAACCCTAATTAGGACACACCTCTTATATCTCAAATCAAACACTTGCATCTTCTCAATTTCTACTTCCGCCTCTTCTCTCCACACACTCGCTTACCTCTTTGACAAAATGGTAAGCTCTTTCTCTCTCAAGCATACGATATCATCTTTCTCATATGAATTTAATTTGTTCTTCTGTATAGCCGTTCAAGAGGTACGTAGAGATCGGGAGGGTGGCCCTAGTCAACTACGGAAAAGACTATGGCAAGCTTGTCGTCATCGTCGACGTCATCGATCAGAACAGGGTTCGTCTCTCTCCAATTTCTCTTTTTTTATGATTCTGCATTAAGATTTATTTTGGGTTGTCTTGTTCAGAACAACGGTTTTGCTTATTTGGCCTTTTAATTTATATGCATTTCATTTTGATTTGGTTAACTTTTTATTACGCTGATGTTATCTTTAGGGGTTGCTGCTCTCTTAAAAAACATAGCATCTAGTTTCTTGCATTTTAATTTATAGTTTTTTTTTTAATTTTAATTTATGGATTTTCTAATTTGTACAGTAGTTTTGTTATGGTTCCTTTTTTCAACTAGATAACGCCAATTTAGGGTTAGTAATGTGGTTTTATCTTATTTCTGTGTTTGCTTGTTTAATCAATTATGATATTGATTTTCTCTACTTCCAGAGTCCTGATTTCTAAATAATCTCTATTACTCTGCATTTGTTAAGTTCATGCGCTTCATTTTGCTCTCCAGTATTAAAGAGAATCAATAATGATTACCCTATTTGTTGGATTGTTGGAGTGGATTGCATGTCACATTTGTTGATTCTCATTAATAATGGTGATAGTTAATGACATCTTTAGGCCTCATTGTTACCGCCTCAAAAGTGTTTTGAGGTGATACACTTTAGACTTGTGATATTTTAAACTCAATTTTTAAATAAAATTAAAACCTCAACCGTTATTTATTTCTAATTTTAAGTTAGTGACTCTACAAAAATTAAAATAAACACTTGCAAAAAGACTCACTAAATCGCAAATGTTGTGACTCAAATCTCTCCTCCACCCCCATTCTTTATTTTGTGATAAGGTCAAACCGAAAAACTATTAAATTTGACCTTTTGATTGATATCTATTTATTTTAAGTATTTTTTAATAATAATTTCTTTGTTTTAAGTTCTTAAGCCTCAAGACTATTAAAACAAAGGATATATTTTCCTTTGTTTTAAGTTCTTACGCTTTGCCTAATTTAAGCAAAATGCCTGAATTACTCCTTGGCCTTTTCACAACATTGTGTCATCATTTTTTGTCATTCATGTGGATTTACTACCCACATTTGTGTTTTGCTTTATTGATATTCTTGATTCCTGATTATGTAATTTTATTTTTTTACTTGTTAATTTTGAGTACACTTAGTGATTAGTGAATACAAATTTGATACCACAAATATTTTTATCCCACCACAGGCTCTTGTTGATTCCCCAGATATGGTTAGAAGTCAGATGAATTTTAAGAGGCTTTCTCTTACCGATCTCAAAATTGATATCAAAAGGGTCCCGAAGAAGAAGGTACTTGTTGCTGCTATGGAGGCTGCTGGTGAGTAATCAAACCTTTAGATGTTGTAACATTTTTTTTGTGTTATATTGATTTGTTGCATTATTTTTGACAGATGTTAAGGGGAAATGGGAAAGCAGTTCTTGGGGCAGAAAGTTGATTGTTCAGAAGAGAAGGGCTACCCTCAATGATTTTGATCGGTTTAAGCTTATGCTGGCTAAGATCAAGGTATTCTTACACAAACTTATTTGGCGTACGTTGTTTCTAAGTTTGTCAGTTTCCTTTCCAAGTTTAAAATTTTAAATTTTCCACATTCACAAAGTTCCGAAACTAAAATCAACTAGAAATACACAATATCCATGTTTCGTTATGAGAATGTTTTTTTGGAGTTATTGTAGTTTCTTTATTTTGAGAGAATTGCAAAATATATGAAAAAGTGTACTTGTGTAATTTTGACATGATATTTGAAATTTTGTAAAGCAAATAATGAATTATCAATTCTTTGCAAACGACTGTGTTTCATCACATTCATTACATCTTTTCAGTAGCTTGAAACAAAGCACTTGTTTTAATTACAAAACACTGATAATAATTCGCGATTTGATTTGAAAAGTTTTATCCATCATGTTGAAATTTTGAAATTACAAAAAGTATTTTAATTCATGATTTATTGGGCAATTTCCCATTTTTTATATTTGCAAGCAGATTGTTTTCTTGCTGTATTATATTGCATAGCTCTACATAGTTTTTTTGAAGGGTTTAACAGGTTTTATTATTATTTTCACATTGCAGAAAGCTGGTGTCGTACGACAAGAGCTTGCCAAGCTCAAGAAAGAGACTGCTGCTGCATGAGCGGAATAGATTTTGGTTTAGGCTTTGGAGAGTTTTATTTGTTTCTTATTCTGTATTGTTATCGACATTTGAATTTGTAGTTTTTACGTTCTTGCTTCAAATATCATTTCACTGTCCACTTTTTCCAAAATTTTGCAGTAAAAGACAACCTTCTCATATTCATGATTTCTTCCCACTTCTTTAGATTCGGTACAATTTTGGGGTAATTTAACGAGTCTTTACGTACTATTCTTGTGTGGAAAATCTGAGTTTCCAAATTTTTTTCTTTACCGTTTTGTAAAAATTATTCAGACGTTTTTTAAAACTTTGATTTCTTTAATTAAATTAGTAATAGGAATTAATTGTAGTAAAAGTGTTGTTGGAGATGGTTTCATCGGGGGCAGGTCAGTTCTCATTTCAATACCATCAAACCAGACTTTGTTTGTGAGGATGAGGCTCTCATTAGAAGCTATATAATATGACAAAATACTGAATATCTTAAAGTTCAAAACCATGCAGAATATTCTCAACATAAATGAGAAGTGTTTCCATATTTCCAAAACAGAATATTCTCAACATAAATGAGAAGTGTTTCCATATTTCCAAAACTTTGTAAACATAGATGAGAAATGGTTATGTATTTCCAGAACGTTCCATAGGTTATACAAATTTCTTATAGGTTCTACTTAACACTAGATGTTCATCATAAAAGTGTAGTTCATGGGTGTTGTGTGTAGACTATCTTGATACACTTTTCTTAATGGGACGTCTCACTAAACTTGATATATTTCAAAAATTATAAAAGTTATCTCTTCAAAATCGTGTGGACTCTACTACATTTACTATTCTTACACTACTTTATATACTCTCCTTAATAATCATGCCGAAATTTTTTTTATCAAATTTAGTGGAACGGAGGGAGTAGCATCTATCACCAAGAAAGTGATAATAGATTGTTTAATTAACAAGGTATGAAAATGTACACATAAGCGTATGAACATGTTTGGTATCCAGATTACATCACATACAAATTATGACATTTTATTGTCTTATTATTTCCAATTGTATATTACTTATTCTTGATAAGTTTTCATATCAAATCATATCATGCTAGCTATAAGGTCAAAATGGCCCGCAGAAGAAAACAAAATTATTTTTATACAACAAGACAATGCAAACACACATAAAGGACAACAATCCATATGGTTTTGAAATAAGTTGAACTCATCAACCATCTAATTCAACAGACACAAATATGAACGATTTAGGATGGTTTAGAGTCATACACAGTTTACAAACTAAATGTGTTTGCAAGAATGTTGATGATTTGGTAAATGCAGTTTTAAACTCTTTTGAAATGCTAAGTGCAGTGACTCTCAACAACATGTTTTTGAGTCTACAAGGATGCATGGTGGAGATACTCATGGTAAGAGGACATAATTCCTACAAACTACCCCATATGAAGAATGGTACACTAATCAGAGAGAATAGACTTGGTAAAAGAATGCATTGAGTGTATGCTTGTATATGGGTGTGTAAAACTCGAACCAAAACTTACTCCATCCGTCCAGGTTTACATTTTGTCATTTTGGGATATCCACGAAAATGGTTTACATTTGAAACTTTCATTTTATAGCAAGTGGACCCAACACACCACTACACACAACTCAATTTAAAACAATACTTTAAGTGAGACCCAAACTCCACTAACTACTCAAAACTAATTTAAATTTTAAAACAATTTATGAAGTGAGACCCTAACTCTACTCACTACATATCCCCATTAAAGTCAAAACACAATATTAAAATTCGTGTCGTGTCAAACTGTAAACTATTTTCATGAACGGAGAGAGTAAAATAATTACGCTTTTGGAACCGGAATCGAACAATTAAATACCGTATCCGGACCAGACCCGAACCGTTAATTAAATTATAAATGGTTCTGGGTTGTGAGAATACCCATTGGTATTTATGAGTTTGTGTCACCCATGAGTATTTTCGGGTATGGGCGCGAGACTCTAAAATTTGGATTCTGAAGTTGAACAAATTGCGTTGTTTCATAAAATCCTTGGAAATTGCAATAAACAAGGATATTTTTGTTTATTCTGAAGTTGAACAAATGGCGTTGTTTCATAAACTATTTGGAGATTACAGTAAACAAGGATATTTTTGTTTGAATTGATAATATCTTGCTCTCAAGAAAAATGTTAGTTATGTTTTCTTTCTAAATTTATAGCATTGGACCACACTATTCATTTGAAAATTTTAGATGGATTTTGTCTGTTTATAGTCATTAACTAGTAAAAAAATTAATTATTTTTATTGTCATTCTAGCCATATCTAGTTTTATTTGATCGTCCCATTGCAAGAATTGAATACTTGGAAATATTCAAGTATTTCTATTTTGAAATGTATTGGGAAATGTATTATTGAATCAAAGAATATATCTCTATTATCAGGCGTGTCATTGTAATTATATTGGCAATTTGATAGCGAAACTTTCACTTTTATTTTATTTAAACACTACTTAAAAAATCACTTAAATACTATAACAATCATATGACATATATGTGTTTATTGCATTGGTACATTTATTATTGAAATAAAAAGTTGAATTTTTTTTGATTGCGCCGGGCTAGAACCGAAACCGTACTTGAGGGGTCATATTTGGTTTTGGACTGACCATGACTGGGTTTGGACGGGTCCGAAACCGGAATCAGAACCGGAACTGAAACTTTGAAAATAGTAGGTTTTGACCGGTTTCGGGCCCGGTTCGGATTTTACCCACTCATTGACAAGCCTAATTGAGTATCTGCAGGCATCATGAATTGTGGAAGGAATGACACAACCAATGCATTTGCAACACAGTGATGAATGTGTTTGATAACATTTTCAACGCAGTGATGAATGTGCCAGGAAAAACAAAAGATACGAGCAAATCTCGGGAAGAACTCAATACATATTGTTATAGACCTGGATTGCAGCGTAACGATTCAACGGGAAAGTATCCTAAAGCAAGTTACACGCTTGATAAAGATGCTCGAAAGGTCTTTTGTGAATGGATAAAAACTCTTTGATTTCCTAATGAGTATGTGTCAAACTGTTTGGCATGATTTTATTGCGTTTTTAGTCTTTTTGTCGAGTCTAGTTGAGTCATCTTTTAGTTTATTTTTTATTGTTTTTGGTTCGTTTTTATGCTGAGGTTTTGTGCTCTATTGTATGGTTTGATAGGTGCGAAAAATGAGCTAAAGGATGAATAAATGAAGCCGAGGAAGCGAGACTAGATCTTGCTAGGAGTTACAGGCAGAAGACGAGAGGAGAAAGAACGCGAGAGCATGGCAGAATGCGAAATTGTTATGTCCTGAGCAATAATTTTTTTTTGGCCTGTTCCCCTTCGTTACAACTCCGATTTTTGACTCCGCTTGAGGCTACGGACTCCTATCGCGACGAGCTCCAATTCTATATTTTCTAAATTTTCGTCTTATGCACAGGCCAGCGGTTGCTAGGCCTGTGCTGCGGCAGAATGCAGAGAGTGCACCCTAGCGATCGCTGGGCGCAAGTTTAGATCGAAAATTTTGTTATTTAAGCCCCTTTTTGGGCGTGGAATACACACTTATTATCTATTTTTCTTTTTCTAAAACCCTATAATACTTTTATTCACTTTCCTTAGTGTAATTTACCCTCGGAACGACGGATTGAGGGTGGATATTAGCCACCCAATCCATGATTTATCTTAGTGAGTATTTCTTATTTTGATTTGAATGGATGAGTAGTTAATTCTCTGCTAGGGTTTAGAATTTCTTTTAATTGATTATTGATTGCTTATTTGATTCATACTTATTGATTAAACTTATTCTTATTCAATTGAAACGTCTAATCACTGTTTTGATTTATCGTTTATTGGTTGAGATCGAGAGATGATTCCAATATAGACTTAGGGTTTAACCAACAACAATTCTAAAGCAAAAACGTAAGAATTGTAATTCGTTGTTTATATGTGGATTTTCTATTGTGTGATTCAAATACGAAAGTTAGAATTGCAACTTAATTATCGAATACACAAGTTAAGTAATTAAGCAACTCTAGGAAATCATTTATTGTCTGTGGATCTTTGTTCATATATTGAGGAATTCTTACTTGGATGATATAATACACAAATCTTGATTGTTGTCTGATTATGAAAACATAAGTTATTGATTAGATTAACTTTTAAGAAACCCTCAATGAATGAGCAATTGCATGAATGATAGGAGCAAACTTTAATCAATTGTAGATCTTCTGAACTATAGGCCCTTAAATCCCGAATCACCTTTTATTTATTTCAATTTATTTATTTTAATTGTTTTATCTCATGTTTATCTTGAACTAGTGTTTTTACCCGTGCAGTTGCACGAGAAATTATTTTTTAATATTTTAAAATATAGATAAAATTGATAATTTCGTTGGCAAGTTGATAGAAGCTCTAAGTGCTCTATCAAGAGCTCTATGCCAGCACAATGATGGTCTATATTTTCCAACTAAATACACCATGACATCACATAAAATTATATTCATGAAATTTGCATTCATTTCGAATATACTTTAAAGTAAAATAAAATTGTGAGATGTATATTTTACAACCAAAAACAATGAAGTCATTAAATTTTAAATTGATTATATATTCACAGCTTCATACATCAAAATTAGAAGTGATAAATATGTATTGTACCCATGCACAGGGAGCAATAGATATAAATATGTGATAAAAAAACAAACAAACAAACATAACAGAAAGTTCCTTGCAAAGTAATATATATTCTCCAATTATATAAAACCACCACCCCTGCAGTAATATGCTATAAGTTAAGTTAAGGCATACAAACAATGATACACCAAATTTGGTTTCAAGAAATCCAAAAGGTGCCAGGAGATTAGTGGTATACCTAAAATCTGTAGATGAATTTTTCCCCTGCCAATCCATTTTCTCCAATTGTTCTGATATTAAACTGCGTAGTTCTTCCCCAGGAAAGACAACATGCCACAATTCATTTAGAGCTTCATGTCGAAGAAAATAGATACATAACCAATTTCTATTCGGTTCTGTAGCCTGTGTAGACATTCTTCCTGATACATACAAATTAATGTACAATATCAAGATCAAGTGAAGCATATTTTGATCAAAGGTAAAAATTTAACAGTGAAAAGATTTGTGAAGAAACCACTATGAAGATTCAACCTTTATATAAATCGTGAAGACCTGAATAGAGCAACAAAGAAAAATAGTATATGTGCAGGCTTCAAATCAAAAGATGTCTGATCTTCAAATTCTCTTCTTTGTATTTGTAATATGTTATGTAAGTTTTACCAAATGTAGAAAGAACCTCAACCGTGTCATTCTACAAATGAATAAATGAATTAATTAAAGAGACGATACTGATAATGAGGAAATGGGAGAGTGGGTAAATGAAGAGTCAATCCCAAATTTATTACCATTAAATAATGTAAATAAATATAAATTATTATTATAATTAATTATAAATAATACCAAGTAATAAATTAATTAATGAGATAATACTTATTTAATGAGATAGTGAAAAAACGAATAGTCTCAAATTAATTTTTATATATATGTGTGTGTGAAATATAAAAATAAAATTAAAGAAAATTATTCATTGATAATATTAAGAAAAAAAATATAAATATAACTATATATATATATATAGTTTTTTATTCATTTATAGTGTCAAAATTTAAGATAAAGAAAAAATAAAAGACAATAATGTAAATAAAATAAAAAAATATACACATTTTCATTAATTATATATAATTTCATAAAATATATAGTCATAAAATAATAAATATAATTTTTAATGGAATTAATAAAATTATATTTGTATATATAAGTTTCAATGGAATTAATAAGGTAATAAATTTAATTTTCAATGAAATTATAATAAATATATAATTTTATAAAATATAGATATAATTATATTTGTATATAATTTTTTTATTAATTTATAATGTTATAATTCAAGAAAAATAAATAAAAATAAGAAGTGAAAGACAATAAAGTAAAATTAAAAGAAATATACACATTTCAGTTATTATATATAATTTTGTCACGCCCGCATCTCACTAAGGATAGTAAAGTCGGGGAAACCGTGACTTGGGAAGGGATTAAAGAAGTCGGGATAGAAATGGGGTAATGGAACGAGGACGAAACTGAACAACAATCTCATAACTGGGCGAATAATTCATTGTACATGATTTGCAAGAAAAGGGCTTGAGTCTTATGCTCAATGCATGCAACATATCATGAAAGAAACTCGAGTCTTAAGTTTATTGCATAACGATCTCATACTAGCAGCGGAAAGTTACTTGGATCGCTAAAAGCTCTATATGTGTGAAGACACGTAGAACCCCCAAAAGTCAACTAATAAGAGATCGACAAAATGCCCGAACGTAGCACTCCTCCTTCATCATCACTCAACCTGCACATTTATAAATACATGCAGGGCTGAGTACAAATTGTACTCAGTAGACACATGCCAAAATCGCACTCATACATATATAAAATTTGTCATGCCATTGTAAATGAAACATAGGGATTTTGTCTCTAAAGAACCTATGTTCACTAAAATCCTTTTTGGGAAATCTTAAAGTTCGATCGATCTAAGTTCTTTAGTAATCCACCATATCTGTAACTTCTTCTTCTTCTTCGTGTCGGGAAGGTGGTCACCTTCCACGAACACCTTGACCGGCCAACCCGCTCGATGACTCACGGTTACTTTGTGTACACTAGTCCTAGTAGGATAGTTATCCCACCAGGACCCGAATTCGATTCTTTTAACTTAACTGAACAGATAGGTATCATACGAAAATCATAAACATTTATGGCAGACAATACTTGAAAGACATTTTCAATTCAAAAGCTTTTTGAAAAGAAAAATTTATAAACTAATATCACACACATATTTTATAGTGTAAGAAAGCCTACACTTGATGTATAGGATAGAAAGCCTACTTGAGTAGTCTTGACCGACGACTGCCTCGTTCTCGAGCTGCGGATCCGACCTCTCGTCGAAACCTTTAAATAAATCTCGCATGAGATTACTTTATTAAGTATATCTAATACTTCTAGGTGTAAGGAAGTATTATCCTTTAGCTATTTTGAGAATTATTCTCGGTCCTTTAGCTCGAAGATCATTCAAGTCTAAGAGTTATATCTCTAGATGTGTCGTTTGATGATTTCTAGGATCAAACTATGGTTGAACAATTTATTATACCCAATTAATAGATTCTTGGATGAAATAAATAAAGGAAGTTCTAATTTAATATCTTGATTCATATATCAAAATGATTAAATCCTTATAGGCTAAGTTAATTTCAATTATCATTCTCTAAGGATGATTCATAATTTAATCAATTATTATGATTAAATTAAATAAATCGAATTTTCTAAATTCGATATTAGAATTCTATTCTTGGATAAAAATCCAAATAAATTGAGTCTTAATCCATTGAATTTATTAATTAATCTCCTTTAGGACTAATTAATTAGTTTCTAGTCCATTAGCAATTCATTTAGTCCATTCCTTTTATTAAGCCCAATGGCTTATTTATTCAAGCCCATCAGTTTAATCACCTTCGGCCCACTCGAATTTAAATAGTCTCATTCATAGATTAATTACTTAGCCCACCTGATAAATTTCTCAGCCCATCTCTATTAATTAAATTTGGCCCAAGTTAACTAATCGAATTTGCCCATCAGTTTAATCTACTTTCGGCCCAATTATTTTCGAACCCGGCCCGTAACCCGGCCCGGGTTCTAGTTCCTTCTAACCTTAGACCTAGACTTATCTTACCCTATTTCCTTAATTCATCCTTCTTCTCTCGCTCTCGGTCTCTGGGTTTCCCTCGGCTATCTCCCGATTTCTCTCGACTCTCTGCTTCTCTTGATTGGGCGGCGGAAAGCTCACCGGAGAGAAACAGTCTCCGGCGGTCATCTTCCTAAGGTAAAATCTTGTCTTTCATCTACCTCTTTCTAGCTTTGAAATTCCTAAATTCTAGTTGTCAATTCCTTATTCTCCCTTCTAGTTACCGGTCTCCCTAAATTTCTCCGTTTTCAGTTCTGAGCACTCTCATCGACGGCGAAGATCACCGGAGCTTCCTGGACTGCTACCTTCGACCTCTCACACAGGTAAATCTCTAATCTTTTTCTTCATTCTATATTTCAGAATGTAAATTTCTATTTCTGGATTTAGCATTCTGCATGTTTCAATTTTTAATTTCTATCTGTAATTTTCTACACAATCCTCTAAATTATCTCAGTATCTAACACTCCTTACTCTCGGTTTCTCGGCGAAGAGCTTCGGCTGCTCTGTCTATAAGCTTTATCTCGGTTCTTAACTCTATGGACGGTAGTACTCACCGGCTATCTCTCTTAAAGGTAGAACCTAAATTATAATTCTCTTCTCTTATTTTTTTTTGTTTCTGCACTAAATTTCTGATTCAATATCGTTTCCTCCTCAGATATACGGTTAAGAGTTCGCCGGCTATGTCTCGGCTCTGAACAGGGACGAAGGCTCTTGAAGTTCCTTCCGTCGCCTCTCTACGCCTGCAGTCGTCGCCTCTCTAAAGTTCCGATTGGGAGAGTTCATAGTTGGGTAAATTTATTCAATTTTTTTTTATTGCATTCGTCTAAGATGTTATTCATATCTTTAGTTTCTAAACTCCCTGATAGTTGACTGAAATGGGATTTGGGTACATGAGTTCTTGGTGAAACATTTTATTATCGTTAGAACTGATTTCTGCATTTTTGAGACTACTTTTTTATTTTTTATTTTGATTGATTTTGATTAAATCTGAATTTTTGGGTAAAAACTTTAGCTATATTTGAATCTGAGTTCTTCTTTATTTTTGTTCAGTTTTAAATTCATGTATATGGTCTGATTGGGTGAAAATTCTGGTTTGAGAATTAGAGGTTAGGGGTCTGATTTCTGATTTGGAGCTGGGAAAGGGGTTGACTGTAATCTAAACTGAGTCTGCTTGTTTTCCTCTTATCGAGGAGTCCCTTTTTATCCTATTTGAGCTTCATGAGAATTTTATGCTTTAATCTACCTGGCATATCGATTCTTTTAAAAGAAGTCAGAATTATAAAACAACTTTTCAGTCTCTTATGTTCTGGGGAAACAACTCCTATTTGTTCAAAGGCATCTAACTGATTTTTCTGTTAAGTTTTGATAAGAACTGCTATATATGTAGTTGATCATGATTTCTGTATATAGAATGGTTTTAAGTTTAAATATGTTGTCTAATTTGTATCTCTTAAGTTTAGAGTTTGCGAAATCTAAATCTTAAGATCATTTAGAGGCTTTTAAACTTCCATAATGAATCTGATACTTTGCTCTTTGTTTAAACATACCTCAAATTTCTAAAGTGAAGATTAGGGAAAGAGTTTATCATTACTCAAATTTCAGTTTCTTAAGGTTTCTGCATCATAGTTTAAGTAGAAGAATGTTTTGAACTAATTGCTAAAAGAACAATGCTTTTAAGTTTGAATGTGTATACCTTAGCACCTTTGAATTTGAGATGGTTGATCTTCTAGTTGAGTAATGATTTGAGCAGAGTTTCTTCCTTAAGCTCTAAGGTGTTTTTGGTATGGGTAGGAAAATGTGTTTGCTTGCTGAGTGTTTGACTGTTATTGTGTGAGTTATAAAAACTCTTTAGAGGATTGGAGGAGTTGATATTTATAGGAGGAAGAAATCTGTTTGAGGTCTGGGACTTTAGATTCTAATTGATCTTCTGTGGCATCCCTACCCTCTAAAATTTATTTGTTGGAAGTGTGTTTTGGAGAGAAGTCTTAGCACATATACATAGTAGTATGATTGATGGTAGGGGTTGTTGATGTGTTGAAAATCTTATTTCAGTGAAGTGTATCTTTTGGAGAGTTGGAAAACCTAAGTACACGTTAAGTTTGATTGAGTAGTGAATGCTTGGGTCTTTGCGGAGTCTTTTCAGGGAATACCTTAGGTATACTACTGAACACGCTTGCCAATTCTAGTCTATTTTCAACATCCCATCACAGTTGTCTTGCTTGTACAGTTGCGCTAACTTGTAGTATGATGGCAGATTTCGAACGTATAAGGGGTATAAGAGGCTTAAAATTCATATTTCCATGCACATGGGTGTGTTTGTAGTTGACAAGATATCTATCTATATCTTTTCCAAGATTTGCTGCAGTATTAAATTATCAAATAACAAGTTAGAAACTTTTAGCTTTGTACGACATGTTGTTTATGCTTTCTTTCTATTATTTTACCTAATATCATGTAGGCTTTTAAAATTTTATAAGACACAGTGCACTAACCCTCCTCTTTTGTCTTATGTTGCAGCTTTTCCTTATTTTCCTTTGGTAGAGCTTTGGGGAGAGGGCAAGGTTGTCCTGCTAGCTGGTGTCCTTGTCTTCTTATGCCTATTAGACACCATATAGTACTTGCTAGGTGCTTTAGCTATTGATTTGTTTACTATTTTGAATAAGCTTGCTCCTCCCAATTTATCATCCTTTTGTCTTATTCCATGGTTTTGTCCCTGTCAATTGGTACTTTTCTTATTTACCACCCATGCTTTCTAATATAACAATTGCCTCACCATGTTCGGTGCATACTATCCTTGCTTTAAGCAAATAGTTATAATTAGTTACATAATAAACTAAAATCATACCCTTATTAGTATTATATATTAGCATCTTCCAACATCTATCTATATATATATATATAGATACTAAATGAGGGATTAATAATGATCTGAGATTTATAGACAACGATACCCAATTACGTTCAATTATCCTAGAACTTATTTGCACAAGTTCAAATCGTTTTATGTGCAGTAATTGATATAAATGTCTATAAGATAATACCTTCATAATAACTAATTGAAAATATCAATTTGAGTTCGCTTCATTTAGCTCTAACCCGTGCAAGTTTTGTATCACACTAGGTTACTTATGAAATATTCCTTAAAATCTCGGTTTATTAATCGAATACGAGAACGTCTAAATCGAGAATTTGAATTAAATTAGAGTTAAAATAGCGGGGCATTACAAATTTCATAAAATATATAAAGTAATAAAATAATAAATATAAATAAATATATATAGAAATAAAGAAAATAAATTATTAAATAATGAAGGATATAAAGTGAGAAGATAATAAGATAAATATAATAAAATTAAAAGAGCAAATTGGGAAGAAATGGATAAAATGGTTTAGCTTTGATATATATATATATATATATATATATATATATAGATTAGAGTGTTTATGATTTTCATTTCCAGTTTAATAATACTTAGGATTACAATCGCCTTATTAAGTTTTCCTTGAGATTCGACATATGGTCAACTTAGTCTGTCTATGATAGATCACGTACTCTTGCGAGAACCTAGAGTGTACATTTTGAGCTGATGTTTGGACATGAATAAACTGAGAATGTTTGGGCTGAAAGTCATGATTGTCACGTGTTGATGCAGAGTATTCTACCAATTGCATTTCGTGAACTTCTTCCACTTAATGTTTGGAAGGCAATCACAGAAATCAACTTGTTTTTCAAGGACTTGACATCTTGGAACATCAACAAACATGACATGAATCACCTTCAGACTAGTATACCAGTAATCTTGTGCAAGCTCGATCGTATGTTCTTCAATTGCATGGAGCATTTTCCAGTTCATTTGGCTCAAGAATCTATACTTGGAGGACTGGTTCAATATAGATGAATGTATCCTTTTGAAAGTTACATAATAACAATATTGTTTGATTTCTTAAATATATAAAATAAACATTCTTTAATTAAATGAGTCATATTGGTAATAAGTACTTACGTACATTGAAAAATAAAGTGAAGAACAAATCAAGTGTTGAAGGTTCTATTTACTCAACGACAAGTTCAACCTGCTGTATATAAATGTGAGTTTAATATCTGAACAGGTTTATCAATTAATATTTGGAACAAAAATAATTGAACTTATTAATTTCAATCGTGTAGGCCTTTAATCCAGTAAATAATATCGTGAATCCTTGTTTTCATGCTCTTTCAAGAGGCCCATCACCGCTTATCATGACATATACATGATATTATATAAATGGATACAAGTTTCACTCTCTAGACAACTCCACAAACAGAGCCACTACAAATAGTGGTATATGCCTAAAGACTTCGATTTATGGAGACAATAGTGAAACCAAAGATTGGTTTGGACAATTAATTGAGGTGTGTGTATTGGAGTATCGCGGTGTACCTACTAGAATGATCACGTTGTTCAAATGTGATTGGTTTGATTGTGACTCAACAACTGGAGTAATGGTGCACCCAGACATCAAGATGGTTTTTGTTAACCACATGCGTAAATTTAATGGTTATGAACCATTTATTCTAGCAAACCAAGTCACACAAGTGTGTTATTTTTCTTATCCAAGCCTGAAACAGTCTAAAAATGATTGGTGAAAAGTTTGCAAGATCAAAGCTCGATCAAACGTAGAATTATCTTCTGAGGTGACTGATTCATCTACATCGGCTCCCTTTCAAGAATATGACCAAGAACATGCAATAATCCCGACAATAGATGATGACACAATAATTGAATATCCAACTGGGAGATTGATTGGTATTGAAGATGTCGAAAATGATGAACTCATAGATTCAAATGACAATATTGAATCAAATGATGATAAGGATGAGGAAAATTGTTAGGTTAAGTTAACAATCTCTCATATTAATAACTCAAATCGAACTTTAATATTGTTCTAATTAATATTTTTCTTAATGCATATAATATCATTAACAAATTAACTTCGTTACTCAATTTAGAGATGTCATCCCGAGGTCGTGGTAGATCAACTGCTTTATCATGATTTACAGCCTCGTCCTTAGCCACACCCTCGTCACGGTCACTCGGTCTAGATGACCAACACCCGACCGGTGAAACACTGGTGACACTGTTGCCTCGGGCAATCGACCCCTACAACAACGGGAGACTTTCCAGTATGATCCTAGTGGTCCTAAGATTCTTCATATATTCTCATAGTAAGTGACCCAACTATTTTCTTAACAAATATTGTGTTAACTAAACTTGAAACTAATTCAATAAACTTCTTTTACTATGTCAATTGTGAATTTCGAATGCTTGAGACCATTCGGTTCCGTTTCTTCTTCCATTACAAAGTCATTCAAAAGATTTCGAATGACTAATGGCTACAAATAGAAGTTAGTATCAGAGGATCTCAAGAATCGCTACTATGAGCAGTTCAATATACAAGTCAATTGTCATTAATTTATAGTTATCTAAAGTTTCATTTTCTTCAAATTGTAACAATTTGACATGTCATTCTTGTAGATAAAATGGACATGGGACTCCGCACTTTCAGATGCAGTGGTCTATGAGAAATAATTTGAGCGGGCATGAAGGAGGTATAAGGACCTCATGTCCTCGCTCAAGAGGCATAGGAATTGGCCTAAATACATTCTGGATTAGGCCTGGTAAGGGTGGTTGGCGTACTGGGCCAATGAGGATGTTGTGACGAAGTCCAACATCGCACGGGCGAATAGGATGTCGGAGCTCGATGATCTGGAGAGGAGTATCAGCAGGCATCGAGAAGGCTCGAAAGCTGTTGTGGAGTATGTTGTGGATTTTGTAAGTACTTTAATAAACAAGTTATTTCTCTTTTTATTCATTATAATATATTATACTAACAACTCGTATTTCTAATTTGTAAGCTAATGATAAGACGGTGTCGCTGCTCTCAGTGTCTCGCCAGATCTTCAACCGTTTACACATTACAGATGATGGCGAGTACACAAAACCGAGAGCTCATATGATTGATGTAAGTAATTATCTCAAGTTAATTAATTTCAATTTCAGTTTATAAGTTGCTACATTTAAAATCACACAAATGTATATGTTTAATTTGTATTTGACGTTTAAAGGAGGAGGTGAATGCTCGAGTAGAGAATATGAGTCAGCCACAGCCAAGCAAGGATGTTGTGCCTGAAGTGGATATCACTGAGGTCTTCTTGAACGTGGCACAGGTCCGCAAGAAAATCCAAGTGTATGCACTGGCTGCTTAGGATGTATATTTTCAAAGTCGAAGGCCTCTCGAGCTCCTTCCTCCAGTGCAGTTGCATCAGGATCGAGCACTTATGTGGATCCAACCCTCATAAACAGATTGCAGCAGGAAGTCGAGAAGGAGAGGGCTACACGAGCAACAATGGCAGCGCAGCTGAAGGAGCAGCATGACTCGATTCAGATTCTCCTCGACAAGTTCTCCGAACGTTCCCCCGACCCCAGTCAGTAGTAGTAGATTTGGACATGTACCGCACACTTTGTATATTATCGTTATACTCTTATATAGTTATGATTGTACATATTTATCGTATTTAGTTATGATTGTACATATTTATATCAATTATCATATTTCAGAACTTGTTTTCGATATTGGTTGTGCATATTTATTTTATTGTCAATATTGGTTGTATTGATTAATCTACGTCGATAAATATTAGTTTGTGGACAGCTTCTTGTGACAGGTTCAGATACGTAACAACAACAAATTATACATGCACATTTTTTTAAAAAAATTACGACGGATTAACGACGGAAAATAACCCCCTGAATTTAACGACGGACAATAATTCCGTCATTGATCAACGAGGGATTCTTTGGGTATAGCGACAGAATATTCCATCGCTAATACCGCATTTATTGCTAGTGTGCAGGTCAATCAATCTCCCGAGAGCATCTTATTAATCAAGCTAAGTATGTGAATGAACTTATCAAAAAATTTGGAGTCAAAGATAGCAAGCCCATCAAGATTCCAATGCATACTAATGACAAGATTGATCCAGATCTAGAGGGCAAACTCGACAACATGACTCAGTATAGTGGTATTATTGAGTCTTTATTATATTTAACTATAATTTGACCTGGCATTACTTTAGTAGTTGAAGTTTGTGTCAGATACCAAACTAATCAAATGAATCACACATGGAGTCCGCCAAAAAGATATTGTGGTATCTTAAGGGCACAACAAACTTAGGTTTGTGGTATCATTGTGATGATAATTTTGAACTAACTGATTATTCAGATTTTGACTATGCATGTTATAATCTAGATAGAAAATCATCCTCAGGGACATGCCAATTACTAGGAAACAAGCTTGTCATGATTTTCTAAGAAGCGGACATCGATCACAACCTCTACCACATAAGTTGAATACATGGAAACTGTTGTGCTCAAATTTTATGGATCAAACAACAACTCAAGGACTACGAAGTATTTATCATCGAAGTACCTATTTATTGTGATATCTTATGTGTGATAGCTATTACCCAAAATTTAGTTCTTCACACAAGATGTAAAAGCATGTCGATGTACACAATCATTTTATTCGTGATCATATGAAAATGAAGAATATTAAGATCAAGAAGACATACTGATATTCAATGAGCTGATATCCTCACAAAAGCATTAATGGAGGATCGCTTCAAAATACTATGTGGAAGACTCGGATTGTTAAGTTTGGATGAACATGCCAATGTGTGACTAGGCTGTTACCTAATTCAAATCACAATCAATACTTGGATATATATATATCTGTGTGTGTGTGTGTGTGTGTGAGAATATCTCCATAACTAAAAGTCCAAGTCATTGTTATTTTCTGGAAAATCGACACCATGTCGATTGTTTGTCTTATTTTTGGTGTGTTTTAGTCTTTGTTTTGATTAAATCTAAGATTTAGTTGTTTTATTTTTCATGTCTTTTAATTCGTATTACGCCGGAATTTGTGTTTCTTTGTCATGGATGTAGGATGGTAGAATGAAGAATGATTGGAGTTAGAAGTAGTGTCATTTGCGTCGCATGTGCAAAGCCAAGTGAAGCGGGACGACTCGAAGAATGCACGAGAAGAGAAACCGAAGAGAAGGAGTGAGCACGGAGTCCAGCGAGCGTTGGGACTTCAGTGCTCGCTAGGATGAAGCAACCAGAAATTCAGAGAGCAGAGGCAGTGACCGCTAACTTCCCAGCAGCCGCTGGCCCTACAGTTTTGGCGCGGCAAAAAGGAGAAGCTAGCGACCGTTGGCTCCTCAGCGGTCGCTAGTTGCAATTTAATGGCGGTTATTTGCGGGATATTTAAGTGAATTAGAGGCATTTTCTATTATATCCAACTTTTGTAACTCGAAATTTTACTCTCCAAACTACTTTACTTGCTTTCCTAGTGTAGATTTAGTGAATTCCAACGAATTGAAGTGGATTCCAACTTGAAATTCTTACATTTCATCTAGTAAGCTTTCTTTTGATGGATCACTTTTGTGTTTCTACCATGCTTATGATGTTTGGCTTCACTAGGGTTGGATATTAATTCTCCTATTTAATGTTGTGATTGATTCATGCTTAGTTGATAACTTGTTTTGGATGGAATTTAGTGCTTGATCACCATTAGATTCAATTATGTGTCAAAGTATATTGAGAAATTGTTTTTACACTTGATTTGGGGTTAATCAACCTTATTCTTTAATCGAGAACATTTGAATAAGAGTTCATATTAGGCTAAGTGATTTCTAGAGGTGTGAGTTTGATACAAAAGTGAAAGTCACGCCTTAGTACATAAATACAAAAGTGATTTGCTAAGCTACCTTTTGAGATTTTAACCAAGTATGAAGACATGATCAATTTGATATCAAGTAGGAGTTCAAAGTATCCAATCCTAGATTTCAATCTTTTCGTATTCTTATTTAGTTGTTTTCTTTGATCTTTAATTGGTTTATGAATATCTTGAAATCGTTATAGAGTGTGTAGGAATATATCTTTATCAAATTTGTACTAGTGATTAATTGCACTGTTTAGTCTTCCACGTGATTCGACTTAGGGTCAACTTATTGCATGCTATAACACTCGTTAATTGTGAGAACTTTGTAAGAAACCCGAAAAAAAATCCTAATTATCGAGCTTAATACTATTCAGTTATAAATTCATCTACCGGAGATTCTTATTTTATATATATGCATACATATATATTTTATTGCTTAAATGTACGTCTAAAAATTCACATGTCATGACAATAAATGTTTAATTGCATTGCATTAGCATCCATAAATTTTAAAAACTTGCTTGATTTGATCCTATTAAGAATAATTGTGTTCTTAATTTTATTTATGTGGAATTATCATGCCATTTTATTTCAACTTGTAACGTTTAAGGAATTTGATTATAAATTTGTCATTTTATGAATCAATACTATATATGAACATATATATATAGTTGACTTGCATGCATAAGTGTTATATGTATGTACGTGTATATATATGTGTGTGTGAGTGAATGTGGTGAGTATGCATGAGTGTATATATATAGAGTATGCATGCATGTATTTATATACCTACATACTAGAGTATATACAAACAAAGATATATGTGGGTTGTATGATAGTTTCAAGGGAGATTGAAATGACAATACACACATACAAAATATATATGAAAGATATTATTAATCCCTACATCTAGGCTTAATTATTAGAATTTGAGAAAGATTTGTTGGGAAAAGAAAACTATCCTTCTTCCCCCACATCAAACGTCACCCTCCTCCTCCCCCATACACCATCATTTGACTCTTTTGTATTTTCACTTCTTTCTCTTCTCCACTCTTGCTGCAACTTCCATCCATTACATCACCATTGAAGCTCAAAGCTAAAGCTTCAACCAAACCATCACCTTCTACCCAACCATCACTTTCACCAAGCACCAAGCTATACATCCATCCTCCACCCACACTTCAAATCTTCACCTCCTCATCCAAGCTACTGAGATAGGAAGAGGAACAGTCTTACATCATCCATTAATCCAAGTTAAAGAAGGAGAGAGGTAGAACTTGAGGTATACCTTGTTTACCAACTTGTATTTTTGAGTTTGAGTTATAAAACCCTTATACCTCTTCCCCCTTGACTTAGGATGAATTATGTATGTTTTCTAGACAGTTTTATATAATAAAGTTCAAATCTTTAAGGTTTCATGAGGAGAAACACGAAAGAGAAGAAGTAGAAATTGAGAATTTGCCGATTATTTTTCAATATAAGTCTCTGCATGTTCCGTATTGTTATACTTCTCCATTTATTTTGAACATTTTTACATGAAAACTTTGCTATGTGAACTACATGTATACAAAATTTCAGCTTAATGTAAGTTCGTTTGGTATTTAAAAAAAATATGTGAAGTAGCCCCCTCAACTGTGAAAACCTGAAATTATAGCATGTGCTCTTGTTTTTAGATAACTTATGTAGCTTGTTTCGACATGATTTAATAATTCTTTTATGATGAAAACTTTTATGTGGAAACCTTGATATTTTAATATTAATACTGTTAATTTTCATCCATTTTTATAATGTTTGTAATTTTTTAAAAATACTTGAAGATGACTGTTTGAAGTAAAAAAACCTTTGTAAATGGTGACACTATGTATCCTCAGTTCATGTGGTTTTAGAAGGTATAAATTATATTTAAAGTTTTTGGGAATATTAGAATATATAGAGAATAATCGTACCAATTTTTAGGGAAATATAAGTTTGTTTGATATTTTTAATAAATCCCCTAAAATGTTGCATGAATCTGAAATGTTTTTCTCACATAGCTGAACTAATTGTCTCTGTTCATGGCATTTTATTAATCAGATTTGGTTGGAATTTTTACAGAACCTCCTATACTGCATATTTACCATATATGTAAGTTTTTAACATTTTTAAACATGTATAAATATTTTTAAATGATTTTACAAAATGACTTCCCGTAAGATGACTGTTTTGGACAGACCTTAGTATACCTTGAATAACTTATGTCTCACTTAAAAAATTTTACTAGTGTTTTTTAAATGAAAGAAGACTTCAGTAGCTTTCTAGATTGATACATTAAAGTCTCTAGTTACATGTGAGTCAATAGCTATGACCTTTCAAAATCTAATGATTTACATGAACAATCTGCCATAACTTGTTCTTAAGAGTATTATACTTTCTCTACCTTAAATTATGTTATGTGTTTATTTTGCAACATATTGTGAGATGTTATGTGTATATGATATATGTGACATAAATTCATTGTTTGATTATTAGTTATAATTTCATTTTATGAGTTGTATTTATGTAAATGGTTATGTTTTATCCCTTAAATCATTTTAAATTAAGTTATAGATTCATATGTACTTATGTTTATGAATAATCTTAAATTTGATTATGTGTTTACATAATTTATATGATCACGAGCATCATGCATATCACGAGCATTAATTTTCAAAATTTATGGAAATATAGTTATATAGTTAATCGCATAACTTATAAATATTTCTAGTATATATATATATATATGTATGTATGTATGTATGTAAACACAAGAGAAATGCTATTAGCACTTGGTTTTTGTCAGAAACCCGGGAGTAGGAATAAGATATAGAAGATAACTTGTATGATTAACGTCTTAAGTTGACAGACAAGTTTTGTAAATGATTATCACTGGATAATTAATAGGTAGATGATAGAATGGTTAGACATTAGGTTTACGAAACACTAGAAGTGCTTAAGGTTGGAGAAGGGGTTAGCGACTTTTGATTTGTACTCAGCCATGAGATTCATCTTGTAGGGTCTTAACGAGGAATATCATCTATCATATACAATGGAATGTGAGCTCCATACATCGGTGACAGGTGTGGGTCTATTTACAGTACGGTATTTTTGAGTTAATAAGCTCGAACTATTTTTTTTGAAAATGTGAATTTACATGCCAAATATTTTTATTATGCTCATGTGTATCCTATATGTGACGGATCGATATTACCCTACCCGTTGATTGGCGATATCAATGATGTAAGTTAATAATTGTGCCTTGAGCAGGATCGGGCCAAGGTAGGGTACACGAAAAATCCGGATCGGGTGAACTTGGCCAGGTTCCCCGGTCTTGGCGAAAGGGGATTATTCACTAAAAACTTCAGTTTTCCCTATCTAGTCGCAATGAGGAACACTGTGAATGAGCAAAAAATGATGATGAGCTCGTAATGATGGTAAAATGTATGTTTTCATATGTGTATGGTGGGCTTTCGTTTTAAAACGCCATGCATCATATGGTTGGGCATGTAATATTCTTTAAATGAGGATTTATGTTGTTTTTCATTGAAAAAGTTGGGCAACGACTCACACTGAGTACACTAGTACTCAGCCCAAAATCTTTTTTTTCAAATGATTTAACAAGTTTTTGGAGGACGGTGATGAGCTAGCGACGAGGTGGGCCTAATCGGATGTCTTATTCACAAATGTCTATTGCCAAGGTGATAATGATATCATATTGATATTTATTCTGTTATCATTAGCTTTCATCTTGTGAATGGCCATCGTATCAAAACTCTTGGTCTTATCATGTTGACCTTCAATACAATATTTCCAACCTTCTATATATCCAATTCATTCCAATATTTTGCGGTTCAATGTCTTCATACATTGAACTTGTGTCGTATCCAGTGTGTCCAAACTCCTGAAAATTTTCTTTTTTTCTTCAATATTTAATCATTACTTGTCGTTTTGAAACATTTCTCAATTATATTACATTGAATCTCAATTCCGCGTAGCTCCCTCCTGCGGGGTGTCACAAACTTGAACATACGTTTTAAGTTGAACATTGATTATCTATTCCTCTGAAAACATTAGGTTATTAAATATCTATCAGAACGACATCAAGTTAAGTAAAATTACATCAGGTCACCTAGTTATATCACGTCAAGTCTTCCACCTGCAAGGTCAATGTAAGAAACATGCAGATTAACTCAGTTACCTTATCCTCCCCATTACTATCAACTTGATTGGAAGCAACTTAATTCAAGTAACCTAATAACCATTGGACCAACACCAGGTCAATTAATGAGTTCGATTGGAATTGCAAACGACCTTTAAAGGCATTACCATCCACTAATGATGATGTTCCATGTAGAGTAGTCCTCCAAGTTCGTTAAAGAATATCCGCTATCAAACGATTATTCTGATATCATGTTAGACACGGTCGAGGAGCATGCCGTGCGTGCTTCTTCAACGCCTCTGGTTGTGCACACCAGCTCATAGACTATAGTACAAGACCTTCACAGATGCCTTGCTCTAAAGAGCAATTAGAACCAAGTAGAAAATAGTTTTTCCTAAAAGTGTTATCACACCTCTGCTTCTCTTCTTGTTACGTCAGCTCTTATGCACTCTTCCACCACCACGTGTCATTACTTCATACTAGCGTGAGACAAAGTTGATATTATGTCATATTAGTGAGTATACTTAATAAAAATAGAAATATGTATCTTTTTGCGAATAAAGTAAAATATAAAAATGTATATCTTTTTTCATTAACGAAGAGAGTAACTTAAAGTCGACACATATGTAGACAATGAAATATAAATATTGAGAAAAAATATAAAGAGAAAGTGGAGGGCACAAGAACTTCCCAACCCTCCGTCTAGAGGTCCTTAAAAGAACCGTAACCAATATCGTAATTGAAAATTTCAAAATCATAATTTTTCCCGAAAGATCAATTTTGAACCGTAATCACATAGGAAACATTTCGGTTTTGGTTCTAAAAATTCATAACCGTGATATGGTGCTTTTGAACCGTCGATTCTCAATATTTGTATTCTTTATTTTTTCTATCTCTATTTTTTTTACATTGTTTCAAAAAAATTAGACGTTCGGAATCTAAATTGTCATGAGCACTTCCGATTGCAAACTGTAAACTATAATCACTGTTCGATTATGATTTTGAAATAATAAAACCGTAAATCAACTATTCAATTATAATTCTAATTGTAAATGTGACAGTAACCGTGAAGACGTTTATGTCACGACCGCACTCTACTAAGGATAGTAGAATCCGGGAAAGCCGTGACTAAGGGAGGGATTTAAGAAACGGGAATAGAATGGGGAAATAGAATCAAGATGAATTGAACAACATTCACATAACTTAACTTAGTAATTCATTGTACGAAATCGACATAGGAATAACTTGAGTCATAAGCTCATACATAACCATGAATATTAAAGAGGACGGAAGTCTTGAGTCTATTACATAGAAATCTCAACCAGCAGCGGAAAACTATTCGGATCGATGACAGTTCTACATGTATGAGGATATGTAGAACCCCCAAGAGATAACTGCTAAGAGACCGAAAAAAGCACGACGTAGCACCCCCTCCTTCGTCGTTCCTTAACCTGCACGTTTAGAAATACATGCAAGGCTGAGTACAAAAGTACATAGTAGACACGTGCCAAAATCACACTCATACAATTATAACTGTCAAGCAATTGTAAGTGAAACACAGGGATTTTTTTTGTCTCTAAAGCACCTATGTTCACCAAAAATCATTTCTCGTGAAAATCTTATGTTCGACTACAGTCTAAGTTCTTTTGTAATCAACCATATCAGAAATTCTATGTGCATCTAATATTTTCTAAGTGTAAGGAATATTATCCTTTATTATTTGGAGAATTATTCTCGGATCTTTACTTGACTATTATTCGAGTATTGAATTTATTATCAAGAGACGTTGATTTCTCAAATCAACTATGTTTTCTAGAATTCTAATTTCATTTATTACATCCAAGTAATAATTATTGAGTAATAATAAATAAATTTCTAATTGAATATTTTGATTCTTAAGTCAAAATACCTATAAATTTCTTAAAGGTTGAAATAACCTAATTAATATATATTAAGTATGATTTATGATTTAATTCAATTATTAGGATTTAAATTCTAGCTAAACAATTACAAATTAATTCTCTAAATTAATTAATACTCTTTTCCTTGGGCTTAGTCCAAATAAATAAATTTTTAATCAACTAGAAATGTTAATAGCCCACTTAAATAATTAAATTAGCCCAATTCTTACCTATTTTTTGGCCCAATGTGTGTACTAGTTTGATCATTCTTATTAATTCACCTAGCCCATAAGACACTTAGTTGGATTAGCCCACATACTAAATTAAGTTAGCCCAAATTCTAAATTTTATTTCGGCCCGAAAGGATTAAATCATTGGCCCAATATTTGTTTCATCCTTGACCCAGTTATTATGTCAGACCCGGCCCGTAACCCAGTCCCACTTCTAGACTCTCCTATATTTTTTTATCCTAAGTTTGATACAAACCCTACTCCTCTCCAAACATTCAGCCGCTCACCTCCCTTTTCTCTCCCTCTCAATTCTCTCCCACATCCACCGTTTTCCTTGCCACCGGCTCTTGTCAGCGTTCGGCTGCCTTCTTCGGCGATGAAACTCTCCTCCCCTGTAGTTTCTCTCTCTCTTTATCGGCCTTTCCCGATCGCACAGCCCCGCCTCATCACCCCCGCAGCCCAGCGCCGTGCTCTGCAACTTCTCCTCTCATCTCACGTCGCCCAGCAACGGCTTCTCCCAGAGATTCCTGCTACCGTGTCTCGCCTCCACTTCCGCCGCCCTTGCTTCATTCCCAGATAATAATCCACTCCTCTCCCTCAATGTCCTTTTATTTTATTTTAATTTATTTTATTTTATTTTTATTTCAAGACTTCATCTTTGTTATCATGCATGTGTGAATTTCCCTTTTAAAGTGTTGTTTGTTTAAATTCTTGGGTGCAAGTCCAAATTCAAGGATTCCTCTACAAATTCCAGTTTATAGTCTTCTTTTCTAAAGCATGTCTTGGTTTTGGTTGATTAAGTGTTCTAGGACAACTTCAAGTTCTAAAATTATGAATGTATTGCAATTATTGTTAGTTTCTTATTCTGACTTCTATGAATTAAAAGGAGTCTTGAGCGAAATCTACATTTGCAGATTGGTTTCGGGTGATTCGGGGCTGTTCGGAAACATTCGGGGATGATTCGGGGCTGTCCGGGATCATTCGGGGTGATTCGAAACTAGTTCGGGGCTGTCCGAGAAGTTTCGGAGCTGTTTGGGTTCGTCTGGGACCATTTGGGACTGGTTTAGGACTGATCGGGGTCTTTCGGGGACGTACGGAGCTTGTTCGAGGCTGTTCGAGGTTGGTTCTCGCGGTTGTCCTCCTTGAGGTTGATCCTTGTCAGCTAAGTGTCCTATTCCTTGTCATTTTTATGCATGAGTTCTTACGATTTTGATTTGTTTAGCCATTTATGTGAAGTTGTTTTAAATGTTAGAATATTTAGAATCTCCTCATGCTTGTTTCTTAGTGTGATGAAATTCTAATCACCAGATTAAATTCTTATCATGAGTATATCTATGTTAAGAGTAGTACCGTAAACAGGCTATGTTCTAGAGAATAAATTCTACTTGTGTCCTTCGTTTCTTTCAACAAGTTTTCTACTACATTCATATTGATAACTTATGTTTAGAGTTGCAGCACATAAGTTCAAGGATATGAGCATCTAAATTCAGGTTAGAATCTGTCATATATCTGTGTTTTTCTGGAATCTAGAGAGTGAAGTGGAGTTATGAAGTTTATATAAGTCTAGATATGAACGAGAACATTAATTGCTATAGGTTGAGAGTTATTTACCTTTATAACTTCAACTACTTCTCCTCTGATCTCTTCTCTGGTATGCACTCTTTGCTCCTCTCCAATTTGGCAGCACTTTAATGTGATTTTAATGAGGTGTAGTTAAGTCTAGAAATTAACTCTTTATATAGGGTAACATGAGTCTTAATTTTAGCCAATGAGTTCCTCTAAGATGTCTTCCTCAATGGTTTTATCTCATGGTTATTAAGTATTCTAATACTAATTATTCTTGAATGTGCAGAGCATAGATGGATGAAGTTTGATTGAAGTGAGGCAGCAGTTGCTCTGTCCTTTCTCCCAGCTGCCAGCCATCATCGAGCTAAGATCTCAATACCTTGATTGATAATCTGATTATCTATTTACTTTCTTCTATGTAGGTTTCATTCTTTCACCTGTTGAGGTTATAGGGTGATGACATGTACTTCATAGTAAATTCTATTGTGTAAAGACTTTCTTCACTCAAATCTGTACTTAAAATCTGAATGTACTATTCCTATAATTTGATTTTATTACCATAATATCTGTTTTTATAGATTATAGGATTTATTTGGCAGATCACATCTTCTCCCACATCACTTCAGCGTGATATCTCATGGGAAGGAGAGCTAATTTTTTTTATTATGTACTGTACATTGTATTCCCACATCATATATATATATATATATATATAATGTTGTCGTGTATGTTAGTAAAATGAAAATACTATATCTTAATGATTCTTAATAATAATAATAATAATAATAATAATAATAATAATAATAATAATA